>JANIJG010000712.1:0-31056 GCA_024611175.1 Megaceryle torquata | reverse complement strand
TTTGTCAGGCAGGATTTCCCCTTAGTGAAGCCATGCTGGCTGTCCTTGATCACCTCCCTGTCCTCCATGTGCCTTATGAGGCCTTCTAGGAGAATCTGCTCCATGATCTTCCCAGGCACAGAGCTGAGGCTGACAGGTTGGTAGTTCCCAGGGTCTTCCTTTCTACCCTTTTTGAGGATAGGTGTCACATGTCCGTTCTTCCAATCACTAGGGACTTCATCTGACTGCCAGGACTTCTCAAACATTATCGAGAGTGGCTTGGCAACTGCATCTGCCAGTTCACTCAGAACTCTGGGATGCATCCCATTGGGTCCCATAGACTTAGATATGCTCAGGTTCCTCAGGAGGTCACAAACCTGATTTTCACATACAGCGGGAGTGACTTCACCACCTTGATTCCTGCCTTGTGGTTTTTTGACTTGGGAGGTGTTAGGAGAGACGTTGCCAGTAAAGACTGAGGAAAAAAGTCATTGAGAACCTCAGCCTTCTCTTCATCTGTTGTCACTAGCTCCCTGTTCTTGTTCTTTGGGGGGGGGAGGGTATGGTTTTTTTCACCTTCACCTCAGATGTTGAGTCACACTTAGACATGACTCCATCTATCCAAATCAGTGGCCCTTTGCAGGGGTGGAATATAGCCCTTGGTAGGGAAATGGTTTCTGACATCTCAGAGGCATCTTTCTGTCTAGCGAGGCAGCGGCAGTCATGCTGATGGGATTCCTGACTCCTCCTCATGAGAGGAGGTAGTGGGCAGTGTTGAGACATGGGAAGCATGTCTGGGGGAAATTTTAGTGAAAGTTATGCAAATGCTTTCAGGCTTGGAAGCACTGGGCTCTGAAGAGCTGGGCTGGGTATCGAAGGTATCAGCTCTGTGAGGGTTTTAACAAATTTTGGAAGCTCACAGAACTGCGGCAGTGATAAGACATCAAAGAAAAACTGTCAGGCTGCGTGTTTTATCGCTGCCAGATTAAAGCCTCCGAGTATCACACAAAGTAGCCGTAGCTCCTCCTTGAGAGTCAGCAAGTGACGTTATCAAGGAATGAAGCAAACAGCCTTTCAGCAGGGGAAAATTTGCCCTACAAACTTTATGCATGAATTAGGAAAACAAGCTACGCTGTGTCAATGCCAGACCATTTCAGGAGAATTTAATAAATGCAGAAGTGATTGACGGCTGCAAGGAAACACATTTTCAAACTGTGAGAGAAATAAAATTTAAAAAAAAAAAAAGTCTCCTAAAAGGCTGTGTTTGGGAGGGCATCTTAACTACTTGGATCAATAATTAATGACCAGGGTGATATATCAGTGGCCAAGTCTGCCACTCTGGGTTGTAGCTGAAGAGCATCCAAAGAGGTGCAGGAGCTCTGTGGCATGGAGCACTTGAGTGAAGAAAAATTGTGAGGCTTTTTTATGTTTTTAGGATTGCCAGCAGTGGTCAGAATTATAGGGAAAATTCATTCTCTCCCACAGCTCTTCCTACTCTAATCACTGAGGAGAGAAAAGTACATGTGGCTAAATGCACCATGACTATCTGGGATAAATGGGAAGATTCCAGGGAGCAATTATTTTACTTCCTCCTCCTTCAGGCTTTGATTCCAAAGTGGTTGGTATAGTCACCTGGAGAAAGGCCATGGGTTTCCTTTGGAGGGTGTTGAAGGGAAGCAGTGGTTTCATTCAGTGGCTGTCTGGTATCTGGATGGTGAAGTAGAAGGGTCCTCAGTATATTTTCTATAAAGAGATTTTGCAACTTGTGTGAATGCTACTTGGTTCTTATAGTTCTGGTTTCTTGCCTTCAGGTTTTTTTTTCCCTAACTTTGCAAACTCATTGACATGACCCTGATAGAAAGACAAGTGGACTGAACAGAGTTCCAGACTCCATTTCAGCTATAAATCATTCCCCTTTCTCCTATGCAAAAAAGCAGTCTCGTTAAAAAATTTGAAGTGCTCATCAGATCTGTAATCTCTGTCATGCCTAGCACTGCAGGCTTTCTTGCAACTCATCTTCTTTTCCGTTTGTGATACTAGAATATGTGGTCATGGAAAAGCCCCATCAGAACTTGGTCTTGTTGGTGTTATATTTACCCACTTTGCTTCTCATGTGTTTTCTCTCACTTTCCTTCCTTTTCTCTTTCTCTGCTCATTTACTCTGCTCCCATGGATGTTCATGTCTTGTCAGTGAATAGCAGCCTCCTGCCAGGTGCCTTCTGACCCCATCCTGCCGTAGCGCTTGCTGTTCCTCCCCTTTTTTCTTCCTGCTTTCACAAATTGCTGTTCAGAAAAGCAAAGTGAAGCCTGAAGGCTATAGACTTGGGAGATGGTTTCCCCACAGCCTGGTGGTATGTTCTCTGTGACCCCCAAAGTCACAAGAGTCCGTACAGTCACCAGCAGTATGTAGAAATCAACAGTCGTCTTCTGTAGCCTGTCCTGGATGAATTTCAGTCTATTTTAAGCCAAGCCCAGAGGATATCGTTTTCTGGTTCAAGGGTTCTTGTTACAATTTGTAATACATAAATCTGCAAAGCAATTTACATTTTCCTGCATGTATATAATTTTAATATAGTTGTTTAAAATAGTAGCAATTTAATTTTGATAAGAGTAAAAAATTCCATTTCAAACTTCAAGGTTAGTGTGTTGGGGTTTTTAACCAAACAATAAAAGGACTGATGCAGTTTTACACTCCTTTGAAAAAAAATAAGTTAATAGTGAGAAGGTAATGGAGGATGTGCTGCTCTTTCAGGCTGTACTTAATTGGGATGTCTCCTAGGACTTCAGCCTAATAGTAGTAAATGGCTATGACTGCTACTCAAACAGGACAGCATTAGCATAAATTGCATGTAATGTGATTATATTCATCCAGGGTTGAGCAGCTAAGTGATGCTTAGCCAGGTGTAAAAAAGGTACGGCTATCTAAGTTGTACTCAATTACTGTAGACATTTGCCAATTAAAGAGGGGAAGAGAGCAAATAAAAATGAAATTGCTTTCTACTTAGCACCTTACATTGCCTTTGCAATTTTCTAAATTGCTTTTGAAGAGGTCTCTCTGTAGTCCTGTATTCTTTCAAAATTAAGAAATTTCTATGAAATTTTTAACTGTTCAGTCCACTTGTGCAGCAAAATAATATTCTTACCTGGTTTTCTGATTTTCTATCTTTTTTTTTTTATCCAGAGGACTCATTTATATCTAGTTCCTCTAACCAGAAAGATACTAGTGGATTATGTAGTACATACATGCACAAATTAGTTAAAAACCAAAAAGACTGTACAGTACCTTTTCTCTATAATCCTGTATCAACAGAAATATGCTTGTGTGGTAAAGTTATAAGAACATACAGCTTTTTATTCTGCAGTGAGATACATTTATTTTGCCACTAAACATCTTGCTGCTCTCCCCACTGACATAGAAGGGAATTTTACCAGGAGTTGTGGTTCATATGCCACAGGTTTCACATGCGCACACACCCAAGTGAGACAGAGAAGACAAGCTCTGTATCCAGCCATGGGCTTTGTAACATTTGTTTTCCTTTTTTTTTTTTTTTTTTCCCCAGTAAGGTGTAAAGACAGGAGAATGCTAAGAGGAGGCATTTGCTCTTTCCCATATATTTCTATTGCAAGCACGTTACTTGGCATTTCTTCATTATCAGAGGGGCTGGCTGCACATAAATCTCACTTAAATGTTAATCAGCTTCAAGCAAGCTGCAGTGGAATGAAGGTTTACAGATGAAGTGACCTAGAAGGGATCCAAAGTGAAAGAAGTGTCAGAGAGCAGTCTTTGGGCTTATTTGGTATTCAAAACTTTGGACAAACAAGGCGTTGCCTTCTGGCCCTATGTAGGGAAACAGAAAACTTTTCCTAAGTTTTGTTTTGTTATTGAAGCTGCTGGAAGCAGATCCCCAAAGCCATACCCTTCTTCTCCAAAAGCGTGGAGCTCTGTTTTGTTTTCCCAACGCCTAGAAATGCCTGAAGCAAAGCTGCAAGGCTCCTGCTGGTGTTGGAAGAGCTAACTGCTGCCAGCCTGTTCTACAATCTCCAAGTCCCAGCTACTGGGCTGACATGCTGGTGTGAGCACATGGGCATCTAGGTGACTTCATGACTTAATGAAATTGGTAGCATTGTTTGCACACTTTACCATCGAAAGGGAGAAGGATGGTTCGCTTGCTCATTTTGGTTGATGATTTGAAGAGATGGTACTGGTAGGGTTGCGCATGGTGCGGTACCACAGGTGTTGAAGAGCTCAGATCTCCTCCTCTGTCTCAGCAGATTTACAGAGGCAGGCCCATATCATCTAAAGGTTTATGCATATTTACAATCTGTGCATGTAATTAGCTGATTTACTTTGTTCAAGCTGTTCAGGTACTTAAAGTGAAGCACTGGTGTGTGTGTCTGAAACACCACCATGAGGGTTTTATTAGCTCTCGGTAGTCAAAACTGATGTACTAGCTGGTGTTTCAGTTTCTTCTGCAATTACACTATAATGTTGTTTATGAATGCATACTGTTACATGCAGAAATATTTACAGAAGCTTCAGGACAGAGTGCTGGAGAGACTTGAAAGAAGCGTTAGGTTCACTGCTGCAGTACTGAGGCAGTGTTTGCTGAGCTGAGAGGATCAGGTGTCCCCAGCAGTGCCTCCCCAGCACCCACCAACACCCTTGTGGGTGGCAAGTGGCATTTCTGGAAGTTCCTCAACTTGTCTCAACACAAGAGGAATTTCACAGTAAAAAAAAAAAAAAAAAAAAAAAGAAAGACATTTCTCATAGCCACAGGATAGGGTCAGTATCAGCTCTGTCAGTGCATTGTATTTTGACTAAAAATAACATCTTTGTGGGCAATATCTTCCCTCTGGCAAGTGCAGAGCTGGTCTGCCTCATCAGGACTGTTGTCATCCTCGCACGTCTGGGGAAGGACTGAAGTGGTAGGTGAGCCCCCTTCTCCCTGCCCTTATCACAGGTCTTGCCATTCAGAGAGGTTACTGAGCCTGGGCTCCACACAGTGGCTCATTATTTGGCTGTCATTAACCTTCCAGGAACAGAGACATGTTCTTACAAGAACATGTGCAAGCTCATTGGTGTCAGTGCTGTCCTCTGCTCTGGTTTCCTTTGATCAGAAAAATAAACTCATGCTTGTGAGAGAAATCGGGCTCAGCAGGCTGCCCCTAACCCAGCTCTATGCGTTAAAAGTGCTGTTAAAAATACTCTCATTGAAGGTGATTCTCGCATAATTATGAATTTTGATTCAAAAAATGTTTGATCCTGGCAGAATTCAGTCTTTAGTTTAATGCAGTTTCGATTGTTTGGCTCATTTTTATTTCTGGAGTCCTTTGAGTCCTACCTCCACTGGGAGATAATGCGCTGACTAAACACAGTGTTACTTTACAGATTCCCTTAAGGCTTAAAATCCTTGCAGTTGAGTGTGGTTCTCAGATAAACTCTGCAGGGTAAGATTTAATGTGGCCTCTGGAGTTGTCCATGCATCAGGGCCTCAGCAGTGCAGTGGAGATGCCCAGCCTGACGTGATCTCCTACAGCAATGCACAGCAGTTTATTGAGACAGCCATGGTGTGCCAGGGCATTGCCACAGCTACTGATCAGAGGTTAGACCACAATTTCTTAGGTTGTTATAAATGGGTGTTACATACTCTAAGCCTCGATGACTTGTTTTGGTGGCTTTGTCCCATCTTAGTTTTTACTAACAATTTAAAAAGAAAAAAAAAAAGATTCTAACAGCTGTATAGCTGGCAGAAGAGCCAAGTTATCTTCACTGTTTGTGTAGCTCCTTGAAGGTGTGGCCTTAAAATCACAAATCCTAGTATTGTACAGTGCTCCTGAGATGGTGCAGATTTCTGTTTATTGAAACAGGCTTCTGTGCAATGCAAGCAACTTGGCAAAACACAGAAGGCTTTTCCTAGGATCATCCTGTAAAGGAATGCATAAATCACTTGTTTACAAGTCCTCAAAGGAATAGTGTTGATTTCAGGTAAATGCTCATAAATAGTGATAGCCATGGAATGGTCACATGGATGGTGTTCATTGTTAAGCTAGTGCAGACAAAAATTTCAGCTGTTAAGTCTGCAATCTGAAAGACTAAACCTTGATCCAGTAATAAGGTGTGCGCAGCAGTCTGCTTGTTTATGCATCTTCACTACCCTGCAGTGTTGGTCACTACCAGCAAGTTTTTCTTGTGTGTAAAAGGGCAGGGAAATCTTAGTGAAGTTATGGTAGCAAATCTATATCTGTTAAGTGAACGATGTTTTTATATTGCAGTTAAAATACTTTGTAAGGGAAGGTATTTGGACTCAAAAATGTGAAGTCTGGAACTTAGGGCATTTAAAAATGGCATCTAAATCTAAACACATAGAAAACAAAAATCCTAAATGCTTAGGATGTCTGGAAATTCTGCAGTTAGAGCTCTTGAACCAGGCAAGGTCTCTTTGGAGCTTGGGATGTTGTACGTGGGACTTTCATGAGCCTGAGCATTTCCAAATACCTGCCTTGCAGGTCTTTCAGGAGCATCAGTACTATTGAAGGCTTACTTCAAAAGGCAAAAATCCCACAAGGGTTTTTATGTGGTGCTTGGTTTCACTTCTTTCCCCATTGCTGCTAATTTTTCATAGGCCACAGCCGAGCCATACCCCCTTCTTTTACTTTTATTACTAGAGTCCAGCTAGGAGTCTTCAGTTTGTCTTTGAAGCATTAAGCTAGGAGGAAACCATTCTAAAGCAAGGCTTGGCACATGTATGGATGAGCCAAAAAGCATCAGCTTTTTTTTGAGGAGCAAGATTTCATCTGGAACTCGGCATCTCTGTGAACTTGCAGTGTAGCAAATGGAACAACATGCCAACAGGCTCTTGCAGATTGTGGGCTGAGGTCCTTGAGGGTCAGGCTGGAGCTAGGAAACCTCAAGGCATCTTCTGTAATAGATGGGACCTTCCTGGATTATTGCTTTGTGATTTTTCCTGCCAGTCACAAGCAGTTGGGTGAAACGCTGTCCCTTCTCGGGGTGCCTGTGGCACACGTGCTGCAGCCAGTGACAACCAATACAGCCCACAGGCTGCGTTCCCCACACTGGAAGGGTTCAGATGGCAACACACTCCATGTGCTGCCCTGCTGCCTTCAGTCTGCGCTGTGCCCCAATGCATGCCATCACATGTTGGGATGCAGCGAGGTGGAGAGGTCCCTCCAGCTTCACCGTGTTTCTGAACGAGTTAGTTACTTGGAGTTGTTTCCAAATCTCAGCTCCTGGTAGTTTTATGGGGTTTTTAAAATATTCATCAGGCTTCAGGTTGCAAAGTGGTTAAAGAGAGGAGCAACCTGTGCCCATCACTCAGCAGCCCAGGCTGTGGGCAACTGCCCCTTTCATTACAAGGGCTCATTAATGACAAAATCTAGTGCTGCTGAATTAAATACAGGTAAGGTACTGAACTGCAGGACAACTTTTGTATCTCATGCTGAGCTGGAAGTTCAGCTATCTGCCTTCCACAGTCTGTGGTTATCCCTGGATAACTTTAGTACAAAATTCTTCAATTCACTGGGCATCTACAGTGAACAAAGAAATTGGCAATCCATGCTACATTAAACCCTCCTCAGGATTTTTACAGGCTTTAGTATAAACTGAAGTATTCCTGCATATAAAACCTATGGTTTAGGAGGGGAGGGACAGTATTATTTTTTGTCTACTGGTGTATTCCTCCAATCTCATCACTAGTTCGGATCTTGCTGGAAATTTTTTACGTTTAAAGAGGAAAGGCACTGAAAAGAGCCCAGGTGTAAGAAGCTATCGGGAGCTTCAGCTTCCTCTGTCTCATCCAATTCTAGTTAGCTATTCAGCATAACTCTGCTAGGGATGCAAAATTGTGAAGAAACCTGGAGACAGTGGGGGTGTTACAGAGTAGGACTGGGCTGTGGTGGTTAGGAGGATGTGTAAAGGCAGATGTGCAAGACCAAGGAACACAGACTCTGGTAAAGCAAAAAGATAACCAAGTGAGGAAGAAGCCTGGCTTTGTCTGGTTGTCATCTGCAGGCCTGCAGAACCAGCTTCAGGTTCCCAGCACGAGTGGATTAATGGATGTCTTTGTGCCAGAAAGGTGATGGAGGCGAGTTAGCTTTATGGGATCATGGTGAGGGGTTCTTGGAGCAGGGGCAGTCCTAAAAACTGGGACTTATCAAAACCCTGATGCTTTTTTTACACCATGCTCCTGCTTTGAGTTTTTTAACAGCACTCTAAGACCTAAACAGCCTGAGCACAAATAAACATAATCCTGGCACTTCTATCACCCATGCTAGACAGTTACACTATGTCATGGTGACTAGCCTCTGTGGTGCAAAAGTCCCTTTTGTAGGGCAGCTTTATTTAACTTTTGAAAAAAATAAGGCCAGAAATTTAGGCCAATTAGTGTGAGGAAAGCTCAGCAGGTTCACATCTCCCTTATGCAACCAGATCTCTAATTACTGTCTGCATATTTTGAACACTTTATACAGAGCTTTGAAATAAAATTTCTCTCTAACTGGAATACTGTGTGCTGTTTCTCAGATTTTTTTTTTTTTTTTTTTTTTTTAAGAGCTGTGTGTGTTTTCTGTCTTTACCTGTAATTCTCTCCCACTTACTTGAGTAAAGGATTTACAATTGCAGTTGGAAATACAAGTTGTAAATGTAATAAACTGTCAGTATTAGGTAACTGTAATGAGCTATCTCGTTATATACATTAAGCACAAAAGCTTACACATGCATTTCATGGGCATACAATTTATTACATTTGTAGATCTACTTTGCCTAAGGCCTGTGTTTTGTTCTCTGACAGCTGAGACATAAACTTGTTTAATTGATATAGGACTTGCTGATTTGGAGATGCTACTGTTTCTAACGCCTTAATTAATTGTGCTTGTTTCCAATGTGTCAATTCATTTTGTTTGCACAGAGACTTTGCTTATGTGGCAAGAGACAAAGACACAAGAATACTGAAATGTCATGTGTTTCGATGTGACACACCTGCAAAAGCCATTGCCACAAGTTTACACGAGATCTGCTCAAAGGCAAGTGGATTTAAAGTCAGCTGCATTTGTCTGTGGAGAAGTTTCTGAACCTAATACATACAACCAGCAATTGTAGACAGTAGTAGTTTAGTTAATCTCACTGGCAATGAGAAACAGTGTGGAGAATTTGCAAATGAAAGGACATGAATGGATAGGAGTAATGGGAGGGCAGACATTTAAATTTGAGGAAGATGGTGTGCTTTTGATTTGACAAGTGTGTACAGAGACCAAAGCTTTTCTTGAATAATTAAGAAGCTGCAGCTTCAAAATGGAAAAAGAACATGGAGCTTCAATTAATGGTAAATGGTGATGTTAAATTTCATAAATAAATCAGACCTCGTTTGAAGGCTATTATTCAGTGGTATTATCCTGCAGGACAGAGGGGAAAATAGTTGTTAACATTACTCTGCCCAGTGAAGAAAAAAAAGAAAACAAGGAGAAGGGAGGGGTTTTAAGTTACTCTAGTTATAAACCCTAAAGGATCTAAGTTCCTGCTTCTGGTAGTGTTGTTTATAATAGTGGAGATGAATGTTCTTTTCAGTCATTTAACCTTACAGATTTGCCACCATTCCTGTTTATTAATTTTGGGTCACTTGCATGATCAGTTCATGAGTGTCTTCTGTACAGATTTTTCATGCAGCAGTAGCAAAGCAGCACATCCTTTACAGCAGGAAAATCTGATAGAATCACAGAATTGTCATGGTTGGAAAAGCTCTCTAAGATCACTGTGTCCAACTGTCAACTCAGGAAGGAGGGGAAAAAAAAAAACAAACCAAAACCAACCCACAAAAACCATAGTTAATAGTAACACAGAATAAGACAGGATAGTATTGTTCAGTCGTAATTCAGCAATAGATATAATCCTGATTCGGGGAAGCACTTGGCATGTGCTGACACACTGGATCTCTGTGCTGAGTCAGGGCTTCTTTCCAAGCTAGCACGTATCACTTCTCATCTGCAGGGGGAATTTCATCACTCTGACAGAAAATATTTTCAATATAAAAAAAAACTTAAAAAAAAAAAATAAAAGGGAGAAATTTGATACAAGTATTTTCAAACCAGGTATCACATGCTGGATCACCAGTTTTATAGCTTAATTGCAATTAACAGTCAGAGCATAAAGAAGCAGGTAGCAATGCTTCGTATATGAGCTTTGGAAAACTTCTGTTAGCTTCCCTGGGCCTCTTCTCATTCATACATTTGTAGGGAATAATCATCCAAAGTGGTTATTTTCAAGTGGTTTGTTTGTTTGTTTTTCTTTTCCTCTTTTGCTAGTGTTACACATTTGGGGGGAAGAACAGGTTGTATTTTGCATGGGGTTTTTAATTCCAGAAGAACCATAAAAATGGAAGAAAACATTATACACAGCAGAAGATAGATCAGAGAGGAACATGAATAATGAACACTATTCTCTGTGTATTAAATATTTATATTAGTTGCTATATTGTGCCTCACTGCAATTTTGCTGTTGATAAAAATGGCTAGAGGTTTTTTTTCCTCCCCCATCTATCTTTTGTCTAGGCTTGGACACCACTTAAGTTCTTTATGTAGTTAAGGAATGGCGAATAAAATGGAGGAAAGTAAAAACTTCCTTTTAAAAGAATAACCTATTTCGTCATGTAGCTCCTGACTTATTTCAGAAGCTAGGGTTGCAATAGAAATAAATTTATACTTGTAGTTGCTACTGTACTGTATTTTTAAAAAAAATTAACTCTGTATTATCACTGTCATCTTCAGATTATGGCCGAACGGAAGAATGCTAAAGCTATGGCTTGCAGCTCATTGCAGGAGAGGACAAATGTCACCCTCGATGTTCCTCTGCAAGGTACTGTGCTACAGCTGTTATCCTTGGGATGGTTCTACTTTACATATGTTTGGTTTCTGATTCTGCTTTTGACCAATATGGAGCATGTTGCTTGGAGAGGTCAGGAGTATAAATGCTTACGTCTTTTTACTGCATCTGAGCGTAACGTGTTACTGTAGTATATTGAATATTGGTAGTGGTTATGTTGACAGTAACAGAGTCCTGCTCAGTTTTGTCAGCTTGTGCATTTCCTCTTTTATTTTAAAATACAAATGTTGTGAACGTGGTCCTACTTATTTGTGGCTACTTGCGTGCATTGTCCTTTTCAAACCAAAATGCCTCCCAACTTGAGGCTGCAGAAATTGGCCAAGTCTTCCATAAAATCAGAATATATTCCAGTTAATCAATCACTTGGATTCAGAGGAGCTGTAGTGGGCTCCTCCAAGGTTTCAGCATCTATTTTAGCAGCTTTCAGTGCAAGGGGTGTAAGTGTGTTGTCAACCAACTGAAGGGTCTTCTGCATGCTCTACTGCTTGGTAGAAGAACATTGCCTTTGTGTGTATGTAGTAGTCATAGATTAATAGTTGCCATTTTGAAAGCAGTCCAGGAGAACAAACATGCTTTGTGTTAACTTTATATGAAATTATATGCCTTTAGATCTACCGGTGTATACTGACTATCTTACTCTTAATCCATACATCAACTCGTGTACTACTTCTGAGCAGACAATTCTTGATTATTCATAGACTGTGTTTAACATATTAACAGGGATGCTATTAAAAGCAAGTTCCAGATTTTTGATAGTTATGCAGTGAAACTTAGATCTGTATGCCTCAGACACACTAATTTGTACTTTTTAATATGCCAGCAATAGAACATGACCTTATTCTTAGCATAGATGAAAAATTAGGTGATGCAAACTTGGAAGTTACTGACCATTACTCATCAAAAGTAGAAATTTGTTTGATGATACTTTCAGAGCACAGTTACTGGGTAAACTGTTGTATGTTATTGATGAAATAAAAGTGTCTTTCCCTGCTGTGAATGCTGATTAACAGAAATTGATTTTTGTTCCCATGCAGTAGATTTCCCAACACCAAAGACAGAACTGGTACAGAAGTTCCATGTCCAGTACCTGGGCATGCTACCTGTAGCTAAACCTGTGGGTATGTAACACTTTTCCAAAGTATCTGGAGTAAAATCTAAAGGCTGGACTCTGGCTAGCCAAGTGTAAACACTTGATTTTTAAAGGGTAGCCACTCTTCTACTTCAGTCATACCAGGTCAGGCATGAAAACATCTGATCTTCAGGGCCTCATTTGAACAGTGGGTTTGCAACCAGAGTACTTTGAGGGCTGCCAAGAAGGCAGGGTTTCTTTCTACTGCTTTCTCTGAATTTGAGCTCTGCTAATGAGAAGGGCCCTAGAGAACTGAAATGGTGCAGCAGCTAAACAAGATTCTATCCTGGTTCTTTTTTTCTAAGCCAGAGGCACATGTTTTGGTTTTGCAGATGAAGAAAAGCAACTTCAAACCCCTTCTTTCTATTATCAGTTTAATTTTAATAAGGAGCCCAATACAATCTGTTTTCTGTACTATGTGAAGATGAAATTTTTGCTATTGCCTATTTATGTATTTAGTTTTTATTATTGCATTGCTTTTCTTTTAGGAATGGATACTCTGAACAATGCCATTGAAAGTCTCATGGCTTCCTCTAGCAAAGAGGAGTGGATGCCAGTTACCATGAATGTTGCTGATGCTACTGTCACAGTCATCAATGAAAGAGTAAGGCAGACTGTCATGTTTAACACACCTTTAATATAATACAATTATGGAAAACCAGGAATACAGAAACACGAGTGGAAAGAATTAATTTGCACTAGGATTCATTTGCTTAGTTTGCATTTTATTTCTTTCTAGAGTCTACAGAGGCTCTTACTGCTTGTATCAGCTTCTGCTTTATTTACCATTTCATGCATGTTCTCAGAAATAGTTATTATAAGTATTCTTTAGATACTTAAAATAAATTCAGTGTTATCCTTTCTAGGAATTTTGAGCCTAAAATGTTGTAGGTTAAAGCTCTAAGTAGCAATTCTAAATGCTAAATTACATTTACCTTATTCATGGTATGGAAGCCAAGAGTAATGTTACAATCAGTTTCACATCACTGTCCTATCATAGAGCATTTTCCATAGAAATTAATACAATGAAACTTTGAAAGGATGTTCTGATATGTGTTTGTTGATGAAGTACTAAGCCAACATCTGTATAATACCCAGTGAGAGGAAAGCATGTTTTGGAGTCATGATAGCCACGTTGTTTTATTTCTTTGCAAAACAAGCAATTTATAAAAGGCAAAGTATGCTCACTGCTAACACTCAAAGCCGTGGTCTTCTGGTCATAGCCTAGAAGGGGAGGGAGATCCAGCCCAGGCCTGAGCACACTGAGTATATCATAGAATCATAGAAGGGTTTGGGTTGGAAGAGACCTTCTAGTTCCACTCCACTCTGCCATGGCCAGGAACACCTCCCACTAGACCAGGTTGCTCTTAGCCTCATCCAGCCTGGTCTTAAGTGCTTCCAGGGAGGGGGCATCTGCAGCTTCTCTGGGCAACCTCTTCCAGTATCTTAACTCACTCATAGTGAAGAACTTCTTCCTTACCTCTAGTCTAAATCTGGCTTCTTTTAGTTTGAAACTCTTACCACTTATCCTATCCCTATGTGCCCTTGGAAAAAGTCCCTCTCCAGCTTTCTTGTAGGTTTTGTACCTTTTAGGTACTGGAAGGCTACAATAAGGTCTCCTCAGAGCCTTCTCTTCTCTAGGCTGAACAACCACAGCACTCTCAGCCTGTCTTCATAGGAGGTGCTCCAGCCCTTTGATCACCCTCCTGGCCTTCCCCTGAACCTGCGCCAACAGGTCCATGTCCTTTCTGTGTTGGGGACTCCAGAGCTGAATGCAGTACTCCAGGTGTCGGTCTCACCAGAGGGAAGTAGACAGGGACAGACAACTCCCTCAACCTGCTGCTCATGCTGCTTTTGATGCAGCCCAGGATGCAATAGGCTTTCTGGGCTGCAAATGTGTATTGCTGGGTCATGTGGAACTTCTCATCAACCAACACCCTGAAGTCTTTCTCCTCAGGCCTGCTGTCAATCCATTGTCTGGCCAGCCTATACCCATGCTTTGGATTGCCCTGACCCAGATGCAGGCATCTTGCACTTGGCCTTGTTACACTTCCTGAGGTTCACATGGGCCCACCTGTCGAGGTCCCTCTGGTTGGCATCCCTTCAATCCATCCTGTCAGCTGAACCACCGCACAGCATGGTGTCATCAGCAAACTTGCTGAGGGTGCACTCGATCCCACTGTCCATGTCACCAACAAAGATGTTAAACGGCACCGGTCCCAATACCAACCCCAGAGGAGAACAACTCTTAACTGGTCTCCATATGCAAATAGATAAAAAGGAATTCTACTGCATCAGTGTCCCCACCATTTCATCAACTTAAAATTGAAAGCAAAGTTCCACAGAATATCCTCTACTAATGAGCAATCGTTTGATTTGTAAGCAGAATGAAGAGGAGATCATGGTGGAGTGTCGTGTGCGGTTCCTGTCCTTCATGGGAGTAGGCAAGGATGTTCACACATTCGCCTTCATTATGGATACAGGAAACCAGCATTTTGAGTGCCACGTTTTTTGGTGTGAACCAAATGCAGGCAATGTATCAGAAGCTGTTCAGGCTGCTTGTATGGTAAGTGACCTTCTTCAAAGGCACCTAATGGTACTTAGATTTTTCCAGTGCCTCTATAAATAATTGTCTTTCCAGATTTGAAGTTACATTCATTTCAAGGCAGAAAAAGAAAGAACAAATAAAACTAGGACTTGGGATTCTGATATATTTAATCAATTAAAACCCAACCAGTTTTTATTTGAAACGTTCATTTAGTGAACAATGCCCCTTTAATCATCTTCCCTCCTAACCTCTGCATATATATGCATATATATAGATATATACAGTATATATCTGTGTATGTTAGAAGTCTTTTCCTTCACTACTCAAGTTACCTAATGCTGGAAAAACATTTTGCTCAGAGTCGTGATACACAATTCTGTGACAATGTAGCAAAAGTAATCCTTGTCCAAGAATAGCTGAACCGAGAAAACTTAGTTCTCAGTTTTTATTGCTTATTTTTGTTTGTATGATTTAGTTTCTGTCGTGTGCTGATGAACAGTTTCTGCCCACGGATTGACAGACCTATGTCCCATTAACTTCATCTGGGCTGTTGTCACGGCCGAAATGGAGTTTTGGCTGTATATTGAATGAGAAAATAGTAAAAGTGTATTTAAAATGCTCTGTGATAGTGTGGGATACAGTAAGGACTGCAGAATGCTTTTGCTTTGTTGCAGTTGCGGTATCAGAAGTGCTTAGTAGCCAGACCTCCTTCACAGAAAGTTCGACCACCCCCACCTCCTGCAGACTCGGTGACTAGAAGAGTTACAACTAACGTAAAAAGAGGAGTGTTGTCCCTCATTGACACTTTGAAACAGAAACGTCCGGTCACTGAGATGCCATAGCTGCGTAAGAGAGGAGATTCGCCCAACATTTAACTGAAGATAACAGTAGCTACACTAAGGAAAATGAACTGATGATGTCTGGCCTTCCATTTCAAGTTGCTGATGCTTTGTCTTCAGAGAATTTACCCTTATTGAAACAATGTTAGACAAGCATGTTCTCTCATTCTTGCCACCATCGTGTGATATGAAAAGAAGCATGAATAATTTTTTGCTGTCAGTGAGTTACATCATGAGCAATGGAAGGTCTGTTTGATTGTAAATATGAGAACATTACCTAAACTCACAGAAAAAAGAATATGGCCACGTCCCTCCCAGTGAACTCATGCTAAAGTCCGTGGAGTGTATGATGCCCGAGCTGATAGTTTCTCCGTCTTGAGCTGGATTTGTCACAAATCAATCTTAAGTCCTACAGCACTTCGCTTTGTTTTCAACCCTGGAGTAGGTACCAAGTATTAGCTACCATTGAATTACTAGAGATTAATCACTAATTTTTTTTTTTTTTTTTTTTTTAACAGAACTACACCTGTTAGTTTTAAATTGTTTGCAAGCATTGGTCTAGCAAACACTTTAACACCTCCCTGACATACTTTCAAATCATGGTATCATTATATCATCTCCTGGTTTTACATTATGGTCTTAGAGAAAAAGCATGTTTAGCACCAAACCAATGCTAAAAAATCCCGACGTGTTTTCAGCAGTTGAATTGCACAGTTACCCACTGAAGATTTTCAGCTTTAAACATACAAATGCAACCGTTGGCTGTGAAATTTATTCTCCTAAATCTGTCATGACTTCATTGAAAATACCCTTTGTTCCATGCAGGGCTCAGACCCATCAGGAGTAAAAAAGAACTAGTTGGTAATTTTATTGTCTTACAACTCTTACAGATACTAAAATATTCCATACCTTTTCCATAAAAGTGGTTGATGAAATGTTCAATTCAGCGTCTGGTTGCTCAATTCCCCCTTTCCCTCAGAATTTGTTGCCAAATACTTAACATGCCACAGAAAGAACAATCGTGTTTCTTGTTATCTACAAAATTCCATTAATTTTGTTTTACTTTTAATGCTCTTGTGACAAAGTAAGAAGAGTTGTCTTCTAACAGGATAGTGCTTCAGGTGGTACAACTTGATGTCCATGCTTTTGCTCCAAAGGCTTCATCTACTTGCTTTGATGTACACACTGCTGGAGACCCTGGCAAAGTCAGCCCAGTACTGCCCCTTAAAATTGTACCTCAGGCTGATTTTCAAATGATGCAGGTATGCATCTTGAGTCTCTTCTACCTAGACCTGCAGATTGGTACAAATTCTGGAAATGGAACATTAAGGATATTTTAAACTTTGATAAAAATGTTTTACCTCCATTTATAGATATGTTACAAACTGTAACTTGTCACCCAAGTCTGCAAATCTGGTCGTACTGTAATTTTAAAAGAATATTTGCAAGGTCGTTATCACAAGAATTCTTTTTTTATTATTTATTTTACTATGCAAGGGACTGTTATAAAAAATATTCTTTTGTTTCCTTGTTTAAAGAAATTAATGGCAACACCTGGGCAAAGGAACTTAGGAACACAAGGGGAAAAAAAGAATGGTAATTCATGAAATTTCTGCACTGAGCAATGCAGAAAAATCATGAAACTAAACTCAGAATGATGTACGAGCAAGTGTCAGGAGAAGGGTAGCTATGCAACTCTTGCAGTTAAATTTAGCCCTCTAGAATACCCTCTCAAGAGCGATGAGCCACCGATCTCCAATCTCTTTACAACCACAATTCTGTACCCCAGGCACTGAAGCAATTCCTGCCACCTCCTTTGTGCCAGCTCTATCGCTTGTACAGTTGGAGGACAAGTTCCTTATGCCAGGTAGAGCAGGGAGAACCGGAGGTGAAGGGACACAAACAAACCCACCACTTCATTTTTCAATACCAGTTGTTTTAGACTGACCTTGAAGCCAGATCACCAAGCATGGAGAGGGCAGCTTGCAGACCTGCTTGGTTAGGTTCTAGTATTGCTCCCAGTGACATCAGCTAGGAGCGGTGTAACCTTCCTATCATGACTGCTATCAAAATGTGGTAGCTAATAATGTACTGTTAGATAGGATCATGAATTTGAGATAAAAGTTTCCTTATTCATTATCGTGCTAGTAATTCAAACGTTGACTTTATTTTCTTTTAAATTACAGAAAATACTTTGACTGTGTCTTTTTAAAGTTCCATCTGGAAACAGCAGGATTTGGGATTTGCAGCTGTTCTGCAACAGTGAATTTGAAACGGTATAGTTAAATTTTGTAGTTGCATCTACACGGTGCTGATTCTCCCCAAGAGAGATCTGGAGTCTCTTTAGACTAAACCAACACTTAGCAAAGAGCAGTGTAAAGGTTCTTCTACATGGGTGTTGTCTAAGCTATGGACATCTCGCCAGCTTTCACTAGCAAAGTGTCCAATTGCAGGAAGGGCTGGGGAGAAGTTAGAAAGGTATCTGAAAAGCTGTAGGTCACTTGCCAATATCCATTTTAAGAACTTTGTATCTGTTAACAAAATGTTGTTGATTTTGCAAACATTTTAAGTAGTGTGCTTAATGGTCTGACTATATGTGGCCTTTTTGCTTCAGTAGAGCTCCTTATTATCCAGAATATTAAATATACACCCAGGTGTTTGCAGATTCAGAGCCTAATACTGCAAAGCCCGTTATCTTTTGTTAAACAATATATTAAGACACTCTTTTTACCATGGCCAAAAAAGTACGTATGGGATATGTGTGTTTGAGCAACTGCCACTGTTTTAGTTGATGTTATAGCTACCCTTCAGTTATCTATGCATTTTTTTATAATATCTAGTGATTCTGTAGGCAGACAGCCATGTTCACTATGCCTTGTATGTCTGATGCCATATTCTAAATTAACCTGTTAAATACAGCTTAAAATATTTTTATTTTATTTATTCTATTTTTACTGAAATATCTTCCATTATTATGTTGATGTATTGTCTTTACTGGATGTGCTGTTGTAACATTCTCCACTCTGTATACTATAGGTTGCCTAAAAAAAGGCAGGCTTTGTAATTATTTGTAGTCACATTTTTATTGAAGTCTGTAGAAAAAAAAAAAAAAACAAACCTGTAAAGCAAAGCTAATTTTCTTAATTTTTTTTCAATGCAAGTAGGAAGTTAGAGGTAAGTATCACGTGTCAGTCCTGTCATTAATACACTCCCTTGCAGGAGCAAGGCGATTTGTATTCACATTCAACGACTAAGAGATAAAAGCCTTTCTTTTGAAATCTGCAGTGCTGGCTGTAGGTTTTCTCTAAGCCGCTCACTATTTCATTTGAAGGGGAGGAAGAGGGTGTAGGAGTTCTAAGGCTACAGAGGCCACCTACAGGGTGGTTAAACAGGAGTAACAAAAATTGCATGGAAGGCAACAGAATCCACTCACAAGAAACAGAGTTCTCAGTGATGTACTTTGTGTGCAGTCACCTGCACCTATTGAAACAACGTACCCTTTCGTGACAAAGGAACAAAAACTCTGGAGTATCTAAAAGCTTACGCCAGTTCTGTGTCATTAGCAGTTCTACATCCCTTTTCTTTTAGTCTTACCAAGCATTTCATAGATCATTTAACTAGAGATCTAAAATTGTTAGTAAATCACCCACGGAAAAGAGAACTTTCCTATTTCATCAGCTAATAGGGGCTCAGCCCTTCAGCATTACCATTAACCCCATTATGCCTTTCTTGGGCAGGTTAATTAATACATTGCTAAAACTTGTGCTGTACAGTCAGCGGAAGAGGTTTGATTTATTTTAACAGCAGTAAGAAAGAAGGAAACACACCCACTGTTCATTAGCAGAGTTCAGTCTTAGGAAAAGCACCCGACTGACACCGAAAAGAACAATTTTCCCTGCTGTTGACCACTTCTCCACATTTAAATGTAATCTGTTCTGAGAATAAATTTAGCTGCATAAAATGATTGTCTCCATTGTTACTGGTCCATGAAACTGGGAAATTATTTCTTTTGTTCCAAAATTGTGGTTGAGGGGAGGGAAAAACATCTTGGTGGTTTAGAGGCGGTATCAGTACAATGGACACTTCTGTATCTGGAAAGCTGAATCAACAGTTTCTGGCTGAAAATTACAACTAAGTAACTGGATTACAGAAAATTAGTTATGTCAGACACAACTTTGCTGTAGAAAGTCATCACCTGTTTAACTGAGCATATTCCACCTACAAGCCATCTGAAGTCAGTTCCAGATGATGTCACCATGTGATGTTCATGCTTATGAAGTAAGCTACTGACCTGCAGAATCAATTTCTTTACTACCAGCTCTCTGCTATTCTTGGTAAGACGTCAAGATTCTAACTGGTTTAGCTTCCATAACATTTCAAAGACACAAACTCCTGAAAGCAAGAGGAGGCTGACTGTGGGACATCATGATGCATACTATGTAAGTAGCCCAGAAATTCTGTCATCAGACACACTTATGTTCTTTGACAAGTAATTTTAATTATATTTTAAATAAGAAATGATACAGATTTTGTTCTAAAAAATAGTTTAGTTCTTTAACTTCAGAATCTCCTAAGTTTATTTTAAGCATTTAACAGCCATATTTAAAGAGGAAAAAAACAAATTTCCTTATTGCCCCTTCCTTTTATCTAACCTGTAGTCTCTCCTCCTCCAAGATTATTTTGAAATAAAATAATTTTTTTTTTTTTTTTTTTTTAAGTTCTAAACATTGCATGTGCACAGATCTAGGTCTATCCTTACAAGCTTGTTCAGAAACTAGAACAGAGTTCATCCTTCTGTTGGAACAGGTAAGGAGCACAGGTTACTCACAGCAGGGGAGTGATGCTTTTGAACAGGACAGCTGCCTCAGACTAAAATGCTAGAAGACATTTCCAGCTGTCTATGCTGATGGTGTAGTACCATTCACATCCTTTCTCCTAAAGGGGGTGCTACATTGACTGGTGTGGGTGAGGAATAAAATAGAGATGTTAACCCATTTTCTCTAGATGTGTCTAAATCCCAACTCGCATATCAAACAGGTTAAGATTCCATACCATGTTGCTGACACTACTGGTGAACACTCCTACCAAGTATCTGAAACAATTGCCTAGAGAACAAATTGTCTTCTGGGCCACAGCTGCCTTTGCCTTTCTAAACTGCTATGCTGGTTTTGTTTCATTTGTACAACACTTCTCATCTAAATACAATTCTTGAGGTTCCTCTTGCTGTCCTTATGTCATTGCTTGCCATTTTCCTTCTTTATACTGTCCTTATTTAACACTAAATCAGATTATTGTTAAAAGTATCTATGTCTCCCTGTATCCTCTGCTCATAGATAGCTTTCAGTTATATTTGCTACTGCAAGAGGGAGCAGGTAAGAAGCCCACAGGTGTTTCCAAAGACAGACCAACTACCTGTGTTCAATCACTATTGAGCTGATAAGCAGTAACATTTATAAAAATAATGTACTTGGACAGTAGCAGCTCTCTTCAAGTAAAGAACTGCTTGTGTCAAGAAAGTTGGTGAAAAACCATTATGATGACAATTCAGTATTTTTAGCAGGAGAATATTTTATGTAGTTCTCATTGTTAGTATTTTGAAGCACACCTGGGTAGAAACCAAGGGATTAAGTACTAGAAAAGTTGTGCATGGGTGTTTGCGTACTTGGGCCGGTTGCCTGTACAAAAGTTCACACAGCTTTAGAAATAAAAGTGAGTTAATTGGCTTACTGTGCAGGGCCTTGTTTCCATGTGTCAGAGTCCAATTAGTAACTCACAAAAACGGTATCTAGCACTTGTAAAGAGAAGTACTCACAAAATGCAGTCTGACTTTTTTAAAAATATAAATCTGAAATTTAGTATTCCTGCAGATCGAAGGAGGGGGAAATGTTTGCTTTAACTTGTTGCTTTAAAGTGTACAGCAAGAAGCTGTCATTTTTTACCTCACACCCTGCAATATTCTATCAGCCTTATACAGCTGAGCTGCATTCACTTTAAAGTGTGATCACAGCTTCAAAAATTACTATCTAACACAGATATTTCTGTGCCAATGGCTCATAATCTGTATCTCTTTCCCACGGCAAGATTATCCTGCATAAATTTATACTGTAATCTTAAACCTACTGATTAATACCTACAGGATCTTTACCTTCTGTATAAAGGTGGGGCAAAGTCTGAAGATTCTCACAGCTGTGGTCGAGGATGGCTAAACACAGTTGGCTTGACCGCTTTAGACACGGGTGGTGGAAGTATCCTACCACTCAAACCCTTTGCTCCAGTCCAGCCATGAAAGCAAAGATGAGTTGATGCCCTGGGATTGTTTCCTTGCAAATGCATGTATGGTGTTACCACTGGAGGCAAAACAATTTCCACAGTCTTCGGAACAAGCCTTTTACGTTCTGCATGTGCCTTTCTAGCGACTGCCTGTCTTCCGTGTGCCTTGCCAGTAGGTGACAAAGGAGGTGTGTGCTTCAGCACTTCAGGTTGAGCTACGTTTGAAATGGGGTTGACAGATTTCTTCCTCTGAACACATCCGTTTGTTCGGTTCACTCCCTTTTGTTGTAGGTTACTGCCTGCTTTAGACTTGGAAACTTCAGCCTGAATATTAGATACAGTTGAATGGTGAAGGAAGGCCGCAGTCTTTGGCTCTATACCACGACCAGTAACGTTACCTCTGCCTTGTGTTCCTTTCTGCTTTTTCTCCTCTTCCTTCGGTTTTTCTACAACACTGCCTAGTAGTCCTTTTGCTGCAGCACGAGCCAAAATATCTTTAACAGACACATTTCCAGAAGAATCTTGCTAAAAATTTCAAAGGAAACAACAATGAATCTCAGCCACAACACAGAGCTGCACAGTCAGTACTTTTATCCCAGATTCCTCAGAATTTACTCCATAAAAAAGCAAAGGCAGAATCTAGCAGAAAAGCTTAAGTCGTGTGATAAATACTAACCAAACTAGTTATTTGTGAAATCAAGAACGGGGCTATTGGGGAAAGAGGTATCTGACCATTTACTCTTCAGGGGCTTTGCCCCCTACACACCTGAAGTGTGGAAACTGAATTTGTACTACATGTCTCCCACATGGACTTGCTCTGTAACACATCTGTAATGGCCTGCGTAAGACATATATACATACATACGTATGTATGTCTGTGTGTGTATCAGAAAGAGTTAGTCAAATACAGAAGTATTATCCCAATCACAGAATAGTAGGCTATGGGAAGGCCCTCTGGAGATTATCTAATCCAACCCCCCTGCCAAAGCAGGTTCACCTAGAGGTTGCCCAAGAATGCATCGAGGCAGATTTTGAATGTCTCTAGAGAAGGGAGACCACAACCTCTCTGGGCAGTCTGTTCCAGGGCTCCGTCACCCTCACAGCAAAGAAATGTTTCCTCATGCTGAGGTGAAACTTCCCGTGGTCCACTTTGTGTCCACTGCCCCTTGTCCTGTCACTGGGCACCACACAAAAGGGACTGGCCCCATCCTCTTGACATCCCCCCTTCAGATAATTACAAGCATTGATAAGATCCCCTCTCAGCCTTCTCAGGGCTAAACAGCCCCAGGTCTCTCAGCCTTTCCTCATAAGAGAGATGTTCCAGTTCTTTAATCATCCTCCTAGCTTTCCATTAGACTGTCTCCAATAGTTCCCTGTCTCTTGAACTGGGGAGCTCTGAACTGGACACACTACTACAGATGTTGCCTCACCAGGGCAGAGTAGAAGGGGAGGGGAACCTCTCTCCCCCTGCTGCTAACACCTTTCTTAATGCACCCCAGGATACAGTTGGCCTTCTTGGCCACAAGAGCACGCTGCTGGCTCATGGTTAACCTGGTTTGTCCTCCAGAACTCCCAGATCCTTCTCTGTGGAGCTGCTTTCCAGCAGGTCTACCCCTAACCTATACTAGTGCATTGGGTTATTCCTCCCCAGGTGCATGACTCAACACTTGTCCTTGGGGAATTTCACAAGGTTCCCTTCCACTCAACTCTCAAGTTTTGCTGAATGGCAATAGATCCTTCTGGTCTGTCAGCCTCTCCTCCTAGTCTTGTATCATCAGCAAACTTGCTGAGGGTACCCTCTATCCCTTCATCCAGGTCATTAATGAGTACGTTGAACAAGACTGGACCCAGTACTGACCCCTGGGGAACACTGCTAGCAACAGGCCTCCAGCTTGAGTCTGCACAGCTGATCACAACCCTCTGAGCTCTGTCATTCAGCCAGTTCTCAGTCCATCTCATGGTCCACTCATCTAACCCAGCTTCCTGAGCTGACTTAGGAGGATGCTACAGGAGACAGTGTCAAATGCTTTGCTGAAGTCAAGGTAGACAACATCCACTGCCCTCCCTTAACCTACCCAGCCAGTCACACCATCGTAGCAGGCTGTCAGATTAGTTAAGCACCAGTTCCCCATGGTCAATCCATGCTGTGTACTCCTGATAACTTTCTTTTCCTCCGTGTGCTGCTATTATAACATTAAACATGAATCATTTTCATAATAATGAAAGTTCTTGCTCTTAATACACAAGCAAGAAACTCATAAACTAGATTAACTAGGAACCAGGTCAACATCCAAGCATGTAAAGAGAAGCAACGGGGAAGAAACAGTTTAAATTATAAATACGTGTTTTCTGCCTTACAGAAAATGTTAATTTCCAGAATCACTTTAGAAGCAATTGTTTCTATGCATTAAATTTTGACTGAAAAATTATTCAAGTAACTTCCTAAACCAAAAGTGTTTCTTTCTCTGGGAGGGAGACAATATGGTAAACAGATGTACACAGCATGATTAACTAAAACTCATTAGCTCAGGGATCCAGGTTAAAAAGGTATTTTACATTGAAAAGAAAGAGGCCAGTAATAGATAACTTGAATGGCTTTTCACATGTGATTCTCTTAATAAAATATTTTCTAATTTCCCCCTAGACACAAGCTTCTTTCAAGCACTGTAATTGCAGCAGGACAGGAAGTGCTACAATTAACCAAGTAAGATCTCCTATCTTTAATTTTCAATGAAATTCTAATTAGATCTCCCCTTTCTCTTTTTTGTGGGGGGGGGGGGGTAAAAATGTCCTACTTTTTTCAGACAAAGGAGGAAAATGTTGATTTTGATTCTCAGAGATGCAGACTAGCCCTTTAAGGCCTTTCCTCAGGAGTGATGACAAGACTTTTCCATTTACTCAGCAAAAGCCCCCCTGCCTTTCAAGCCAGATTTGCCCATGTCTTAGTTTTGGAAGGAAACGTGTTCATACCTATTTTATTCAAATTACAATGAAGTCTTAATCCATACAGGTGACACTGCTTGGACCCTGGAAAACCTTGGTGACATATACAGACATAACTAACTCTACTAGACACAATTTATCATGAGTCTAATCAAGCTGTGTATTTCATTCCAAGGTGTGACAGCAACAGTATATTTCCTCTGTATTTTCCTAGCACTGACTTGGATCAAGAGACTGCTCTGATCTCAAACAGCCCCAGAAGATAAGGCACATGTTGGAAAGCTGTGCTCAGCATAAAACTAGGAGTGGCACATTTCAACTGCTCACCTGTTCTTTGTTCTTAAGACAACTAAAGAACAGCCAGGAATTTTAAAAATACATTTTATTTTGTATATTCCTTTGTGGAAAATGGCAATAATATTTTTCTGTGAAGTGTTTTTAAATGGTAATTTTCTTAGCTTACCTTTTTTGCTAGAATAGCTAGAAAACAGCTGCTGGAAATTTCTGATGGCTCCATTTTGAAAAACAAGTCAGTGGAACCCTCTGAATTGGGGCAAGTAGAAAAAACAGAAGGAATAAGCCTGTAAAAAATAAACAAATAACCAGAAAATAATATTTACGGATATAAAAGGGAATATTTAAAGTAATTTCTAAACTATGTCTTTCTATGATAATCCTAAAAAGCCTAATCTTCATTTTTAAAATCTGCAATTAAGGACAGACATAAAAATTCATCTTTTTAGAATTAATTGATTTTTTTTTCCAATAATTCAGATTTTTTTTTTTCCAATTAAGTATATTAACTACCAGATAATAAATTGTGTATGAACATAATTGACAATATGTTCCTTCTCAGGTCTGCCATAACTGGGTTATCAGGTTGTCTAGGATTGCCCTGAAGTACAGAAATGGTAGAGGTGTTAACTTTGAGTTATTAAGAGTATGCTCATAATAAATAACATATCTGTCTAAGCTAAAAATCTTAGGTTAGAAAAATTCACCTATTTCTAGTAACTGCTGTTTTTTTCCAATTCACAGTTTTGCAATGCATCCCTGAGGAAGGAAGAAGGAGCCTCTTCTCCCATTCTCCCTGTGTTCCAGGAATCCCCAGCTCTTATAAAGAGGCCTCAAGGACTTGGCTCATAAGGTTGCTAAACCAGTATTAACCTGTTTATGTGCAGAAAAATGCTTTCAAAATGTCCTTATGCAATTATTACCCCCTACTCTTTCCACTTCTGAGGACAGTAAAATACAGACCCTCATCAGTGCTCCATTGAGCCTCCTGAGACAGAGCTTTATTCAGAGATGGTTGTGGGGAAATGCATTCTGTATGTCTACGCACTATCCTGGTTTGGCTTGCTAGTCCCTCTCAATTGGGAAGTCTGTCTCCAAATTTTCACTATCATCTGGACTTTTTGTATGTTCCTCAGAACTTTGTAAAACACGCTACAAGGTTCACATCCTCCTTGCATTACTAAACAAAACTCTATGGCCTATGACACCTAGGAAATTTTTGCTTTTAGATCTGGTCATTCAATGCAGAAAAGTGATTATGTTTATTTTGATTGATACAGAAAGATTACTGCTACCAGGAACCCCTTCAATGAATGGTCTGACCCTGAAAGTTGATGCAGAAATTAACTCAAATTTGATGGGCCAAAGGGAAATGGATTAATGGTTTAGCAGCATCTCCTCTATACACTACAGTGTGCATCCTTACATAAAGGAAAGACTTTGCTATAAACTGTCATATCCTTAAGGTATGTTCAGCTCAGACAGTGGGTGTATGTTTGAAATGACCTTTACAATTTCACAGCCCTGAAACCAGCTGTATATCCTCCAAACTCCAGTACAGCCTTATTTTGGTTCAGCACAACTCCACTGCTGCAGAGTAATTCCAAAAGATACAATACACATAAGCACAACTGGTAGAAGAGTTTCCTGAAAGCCCTCAGTTTTCTAGGAAAGGAAACCAATATTAAGTAGATCTATGATGATCACACAGGTTGTTTTATTAATATAACTTGCCTCTCAAAGACAATACTGCAAACACTGGCTAGTTGTTCTGCAGCAGTTCTTCATTCTATCCTGCATCTTCCACTCAGGTAAATTACCTCATTAATTCTAAGGAAAGCGTACAAGGAACTGCTGTAAGCAGTACATGCATTTTAAACAGCTTGAGCTTTCATCTTCAGACAAGCATAATCCCACACTATATTTTATTTATGCTGTTCTATTACTACTCTGTTTATGCTGCTCACCAGCAGCTTTATTGTAGCAAGAACTAGACATGAAAACATCCAAGATCTGTGCCTGACAGTTAAGGAGGAAAATTTGCTCAAGTCTGCAAAAATCCTAATGTGATTTTATTCTCCCTTTCTCACCATCTGAGATTGCCTTGGAATTTGGAAGTAAAGGTGTAATTTGATGGTACAAGTTTCATGATGTTTCTGCAAAACACTGAACAGATTTTGTTTCAGCTTTGGGGGCAGGGGCGTGTTTTAGACAAGGGAGGATTTTTTTTTTTCTGAAAAAAATAAAAGCTCTGGAAAAAAAATCCAGGATTTTATATATATATATATATATATAATTCTATTATATATATAATGAATTTATGTATAATTTGTGTTCAAGTAATTCAGAGACCATTATGTTTCAAGGTTCCCCTAGTTCTCACACAGCAATAGCTGCACAGAGATCAAGACATGACAGACATCACAAAAAAAATTACAGCAAGAGTCCATAAATGCTTTTGGACCATCACAGCATCACAGGCAAGACATACCCCGATTCCATCCCATTTAGCATAAAATTTCAAGCTCTTCTATTGGATGTCTTTTGTAGTACTGCATCTTAACGTTACGTGTAACATACCTGTTTTGATAATTCTTTGGACTGGCCATAGTTAACATTTACCATTCTAATCATGCAAAATTTACATACACTGAATGACATCCTGAACCACAGTTATCTTTCCCCATGATGGCCAAGTCATTAGCATCATCTAAGATAATATAGAATCTAAAAATGCAGTATTACTCTCCCATGCTTTTGGCAACATAAGCTCTTTTAACCTGCATCCTGTAATCAACTATTGTATCTATGTGCAAGCAAGTGCATTTGCTGTTTGCAATTCATCTGCTGTGAAAGGAAGATCCTGAAAGTACCCATCAGTCTTTTAACAATTTAACTACATATAAAGTATATGACACACATACTTTTTTCATATATATTTGTATATATTATGATTGCACAGGATGTTCTTTTACTGTAACCTGTTGCCCCAGAATTCTTTCATCTGAATACCGGGACAAGGAATCCTACAACGGAGGTTCTTATTCTTCTAAGTTATTCTCATATTTTAAGACTTGGCTTCTTTTTCCTTTGAAACTGTTTGTTCCAGGTGAGAAGCTGAGAGAGAGACACTAGCACATTCCCTGACTTCCAGTCTCCATTTTGTCATAAACTATCATCACTTTCTGAATAATGATAGGATGAAAGCAATAGCTCTGTCAGAAGCTCACCACAGTTATTTCCAGCTAGTGATGCTTTCCTACCATCCCAACTTCAGATGGGGACAAAAATGTAGATTAAAAAGTCAAGAGGATGCTACTTAATACTCTCATAACATGGAAAGGAATGGAATGCGAGGCAGCAAAAAACTATTTTAAATGCTAATTTAATGCAAGACACAGATAAGCCTAGGATAAGAATTATGCTACAATTTAAATGTTACACTTAATTTTTTTCCAGAGACAAAACTACTCATTCCATACCTATATGGTTGTACTTTATTTCCTTCCACTCCAGATTCCAGTGCTTTTTTCACTACTAGTTCATTTTCTTCTGGGTAAATCGAATAAGTGCAGTAAACAATAGCTTGTATGTTGTTAACTACAAAACAAACACAATTTTTCTACTGTTCCAATTCTCCAGACATACAATGGTTTATAAGGACTGAAACAGGCATTAAAATTATGTTTGGATGTCCTTTCTACCAATAAAACATCTCCTGCACACATTAGTATTCAATCTCTAGTGTTCTTTAATAATGAAAATCTATTCAAAGATTTGCAGATTTCATCAGAAATTCAGGTCTGCATCCAGTCTTTTCACACAGCTCCCAAAGGAGAGAGAAGAAAATGGCAGCATGAAGCCAGAGTCAGACTACCTGTGCAACTTTTACTGGCTCAGTCATACTCTGCTTTGGAAACTGGTTCTTTGTACAGTGCTGAAGATTACTGTAGTAATGGCTGGTGAATACTAGAACATGGATACAACTTTAAACTTGAGGAGATGATTATTTAAGGGGGTTTGGTGACATGCTCACTGTACTTTTAACTATATAAAAACTGGTGACAGTACAATGGAATTTAAAGTACAGGGTATTCCCAGAAATCCAATAGCTAGCACACTTACATTTCATCGCATGCATCAACTCCTTAAGCTGCCTCTCAGCAAGAATACTGAGTTTATCTTCAGATACAGATCCTTGGAAAATGTCTCTTAGCAATCCTGCATCTAAATGCAAAGAGGTGGAGATTTATTAATGCCATTTATATTAGTGTCTTAAAATTTGTTTGCAGAAAACGCTGTGTTAACAGACCCAACTATCACTAGCGCAGTGATAAGGTAGGTTTTATTTTTACAGTTCTAAGGAGTGTCTACATGATTCTTTCCTGCTTTACCTGGAATTGCCACTGCCTCTTACTGCTTTCTATATAATGAAAACTGTAGAGTAAATAGATTTACACAATCATTCAATAAAGGAATGTAATCAAGGGAAAATTATATATATTCATTGGTATCTTGAAATAAATTTTATAGCTATAGCCTTTTTACTTTACAAGAAAGGCTATATGCATTCTGCTCTCCAGAATAACCCTCAAACTTCATCCTATTGACTTGAAATTGCCTGTACAAAACAACTCTTAATCCTTCAGTGCCACCTAGAAGGACTTTGTTTTCTTGCCGAGAATCCTGGCTAGGCCAAATACATTCTTGCTCACTTTCTATGGGAAAACCATCTGTGTAATTTACTTAGTCTCTTTTGTCTTTTCATATTTCCAGTATCCTGCACATACATTACAGATACAGTTATGCAGGTTATTTATTATATATGATTTATAGTAGTTAAAATAAAAATCTAAAAGGAAGGGTATTTTACACAATCATACAATTCACTGAAGCAGCTATGAAGTCCAGACCTGAACACTTGAACAATATTTCTACCAGCAAGCATGAGCTAGCTAATGTATCAAAAGTTGTTACCTCCTTGTTCATTCAGAATAAAGTCTATTGGGTTGCTAACACCCAGCCCAGAGCATTGTGGTATCAGCAAAATAACTTTTGCCTTTTCAAGTCTTGGGTCTGTTGGTCCAATCTCAGTAAAGTCTTCTTGTAACAACTGAATATCTGAAAAAAAAAAAAAAGGAAAAACCTCAACAGTTCTGCATGCAAGCAAGCCTGCCTAATTTTAACATGATAAAGGTGAAGAGACTGTGGTGTTACACAGACTTCTATAGAGCTAGAGCCTGCTAGACCCCCATCCTCTAAAGTACGCTCCACTGACTTCAAACAGACTGAAGGACTAGGCCTTAGCTTTTTCCACTGAAAAGTCTGCTAATGGGGTTCCAGAGTCCTGTTGTATTCTGTTTCTGATCGTGTTCTCTGGATAAACCAGGGAAGTGCATTCATTTGAAGTTAACACTCTCAGAAACAGGTGAAAACCAGACTAAACGCGACAGCCAGGATACCAAAGAAATGGACCCAAAGTTCCCAGCGACACCAACCACTAAACAGTAATTACTTATATGGAAAACTTCAGAAGCTTGTATCTGTGACGGTTGATCTACAACCTTTTATTAGCTTGATAGTAGCTGAACAATTGTCAGTTCACCTTTTGGCAAAAAAATAAGTAGCCCTATCCAAATCCTCAAATGGGATCTCTGAATCCTGATGGAACTATGTCATATCTATTAATATCTTTATCAATGGCCTGGATGAGGGGATCAAATGCACCCTCAGTAAATATGCAGATGACACAAAATTAAGTGGGAGTGTCAATCTGCTTGAGGGTAGGAAAGCTCTGCAGAGGTATCTGGACAGGCTGGAGCAATGGGCTGAAGTCGACTGTATGAGGTTTAACAAGGCCAAGTACTGGGTCATGCACTTCAATCACAACAACCCCAGGCAACGCTACGGGCTTGGGGAGAAGTGGCTGCAAAGCTGCCTGTCGGAAAAGGACCTGGGGGTGTTGGTTGACAGCCAACTGAACATGAGCCAGCATTGTGCCCAGGGGGCCAAGAAGGCCAACAGCATCCTGGCCTGTATCAGAAACGGTGACAAGCAGGAGTAGGGAGGTGATCATGCCCCTGTACTCGGCACTCGTGAGACCGCACCTTGAGTACTGTGTCCAGTTTTGGGCACCACAGTACAAGAAGGACATTGAGGTGCT
>JANIJG010000710.1:90819-167812 GCA_024611175.1 Megaceryle torquata | reverse complement strand
CAGTATTCCAGGTGAGGTCTGACCAGAGCAGAGTAGAGCGGTAGAATCACCTCTCTCGATCTGCTGGCCACACTTCTGATGCAGCCCAGGATGTGATTGGCCTTCTGGGCTGCAAGCACAGACTGGCTGCTCATCTCCAGCTTCTCGCCTGCAACAGAAGTTTATATTTGACGCAAATATCCACTGTATTCTAAGAAACAGAATTACAAGGCTAATCCTTATATTAATAAATATGTATCTTTTCAGTGGTAAAATAAATGATTGAAAGCATTTGTTTCAGTAATAGTATACTTACAGAGTCTGTTATAATGAGGAGGAGTTTATAACTGAAGAGCAACAGAAGGAGTCTCTATTTCTGATTTTAAAAAAGAAATATCAAGATTCTTTACTGCATCTTTCTTCATATTTGTTACTAAGGTAGCCTGAGGTAAAAGTATCAAATCAAAGAAATTTGATTTTTAGTTGTCAAGTTTTTTAGTATTTTGGCACAGTTCTGTGTGTATTTAAATGTTTAGAGAAATTCCTCTAAAGCTAAGAGATTACAAGATTGAAAGTTGAAGGGAAAAAGATGTTAGTTTGATTGGTCTGAAAGGTTTTGATGTAACAACACAAATAATTTCATACAAAAAACCCTCAACAAATGGAAGGTTATTTTTCCAAAGGACTTGTTTAGTTAAATGTGAACTTTAAGATGGCAACAATGTCAGTGCTTTTTATTTCTTTTTGGAATTACTTTTCATATGGCCTCTACACATGGAATTCCATAATTGATCTTGTAATTGATCAGTAATTGATTTTGTAAACTGTTTGAAAGTTCAGTAGTTAAAATAAGCTTAATTTAAATTTAATACAAATTTACCCAGAAGGAGTTCTATAGTGGAATGAACAGACCTTGAATGACAGTTCTGTATAATCCTTCTGTCTTAGACAAATGGGCATCCTTGTAGTGGACAGTTAATGGACATTTCAGATAAGGGAGATGAACAGCCCTCTTCATATGTATATATAACTTATATATACTTTTCATATTCCTTTACAAATATACTGCTGTATATTTCAGGCCACACACTTTCGGTCTCCACTTCTTCAACAGACAGAAAGCCAGGTGTCTTCAGCTACTGCTCATCAGGGTCAGCAGGCTGTAACTGATGTCATCCAGCAGCTCCTTGAGTTATCAGAACCAAGTCCTGTAGAAAATAACCAACCTCAACAACCTGGTCAACAACTCAACATTGCAGTGGGAATCAATAGAGATATTTTGCAGGTAAGAACTGTCTGTGGGAACAGCTTTAGGCTTCAGTGCTTTCTTTCTCGTTTTTATTGTAGTGTAACTTGTTCTCAGTATTTCCAATGGTAGCATTCTTTCTGCATTTTAAAGTCAAAAAATAATTGTAAAGATCTACAGAAGTATGGAACTCAACGAAGATTCAGCTTAAAAATCTCATGCTCAGAAGTCAGTGTTGTGTGAGAGTTTTTGCAAGTTTGAAATCCAGCTGAAATGCTGGGAGGAGGAGACATTTAATTCCTTTAATTACATTTGCATCGTAACTTCTAAAGTAGTTGCCTGTGAAAAGTTGGTGCAGCTGTGGAATGTTTCTTAATCTACAAGCTTTTTGTTCTCTTTTAGCAAGCTTTAGAGAACAGTGGGTTGTCTTCAATTCCTGTCTCTGCGCATTCTACTGACTGCAGCCAGGCTAAGACTCCTGGGGCCCAGGATCAGAACCCAGATGTCCAGACTCTCTCAAATCATCAGGCTGACTCTAATAATGCAGAACAAGATAAAGAGCAAGAGAGTACAGATAAACTGGATAAGAAAGAAAAAAAGATTCTTAAGAAAAAATCACCATTTTTACCTGGTAATGTTGCCCCGGTTGCTACTTTTTGTGCTGTAAAGACTGCAGTATTTGTGGGTGTGTTGGTTGCTTTATAAAGGGATTTCCCAGAATATATTGTGGATCAGTTATGGTCTTAATCTGTGTAATTTAAGTCTGAATCTGCAGAAGAAAAGGTTATACAAAGTATCCCCTCCAGGTAGAGAATTGGTTGGTATTTAAAATAATTAGGTGTGCTTATGGTTGAGGAGTTATATTCATTGTTGGATAATTTTGTGTTATCTATGGTATTTATAAGTTATCTGGTATGTTATATTGTATTACAGCTACATTCTGTATTTCTAAGTGGCATACAAACTAAGTTCTTTATATTCTGTGGTCAGACATTTCTTAGCTTTTTTCTCTCTCTCTGTTTTCTTTTTATATTTATTTATTTTATTTTAAAAAACTTCTTCCTTTTCAGTAGCATAGAAGTGTTTGAATTTCAACAGGATTCTCTTGGGTTTTGTTTTTGTCATTCCAGCCCAATCATATTTTTGTGAAGTAGAATGTATTTTATAGAGAAGTGAATTGTCTACAAAGTGCGTTGTAAGTGCATCTATTTCACAAAATGTTGTGTTTTGATTGCTTTGCATAATGATGTCAGTGTGGTGGAATTTTTGAAGAACCTTTGAAATGTTTCAAAGGCATTAATTTTGGTGTTCCTTATTTTAGGTTCTATACGTGAAGAAAATGGAATAAGATGGCATGTTTGTCCATATTGCTCTAAAGAATTTAAAAAACCAAGTGATCTAGTGCGCCACATTCGTATTCATACCCATGAGAAGCCATTCAAGTGTCCCCAGTGTTTCCGCGCCTTTGCCGTTAAGAGCACTCTCACAGCACACATCAAAACACATACTGGCATTAAAGCTTTCAAGTGCCAATTTTGTATGAAATGCTTTTCCACCTCAGGGAGTTTAAAAGTTCACATTCGTCTACATACAGGTAAGGTCTCAAAACTGCTTTTGTATTTTCTGTGATGTGGGTGGGACCTTAAATGAAAAAAACCCAATGTGGAATGCTTAAATCGTGTCATTGGTATCTATCAGAGAATTGACCATTTTAATATGTATTATATGATGAACTTAAATTTTTATCATAAGTTTCTAGTGTTTCAAGGCTTTGAAACTTTGGGCTCTTACAAAAGCCATGGACATGACATGGACATAGTCAAAAAAGACATTTTCTGACTATGACGCAGCTCTTGCTTCTTTTTAGTGTCAGTATTGAGAGTGCATTTAATTGTGCTTTCTAAAGAGTAATACTCTTAGAATTTGAGTTCTTCTTTTACTTATCCCCAGTTATCTTTCATGGTTTTTCTTCATCTTTTATTTCCTCCCCAACACTTTTTGATAATTTCACTGTATCATTCAGGAATATTCAGTTACTTCCCATTTTTTTTTCAACAATAAGGTCTTGCTTGGTGTTTTCAGTATCCCATACTGCATACCCTAAAACTCCTCTGTTCATGTGGTCTTTGTTTACATTATGTATGATGTCTTCAGTACCTGGTTTTCTGTGACTGAACTTCTGTATTCTTCAAAGAGGATAGAAAATGAGTTTTCCACTCTTGGTGGACTACCTGATTGTTTTTCACTCTTCTTTCTCTGTTCTTGCATTTAAATAAGCTTTCAGTGAGATATGCTCATAAATGTGCTGCTCTTTTATCTGCTTCTTATGTATTTACATTCTGCAAAAGCATTTGGGTTTCAGTAAATTTTATAGTCATGTGGTTTTAATCCATGAAATATCAATGTTTAATTCATCTGCAGAAAACTTTTAATTTTTTTATTGGTAAATTTGTAAACCAGATTTTTTTTCTGTTGAAGTCAGCCTTACTTTAAGAAACTGCACTCATTCAAAGTGGTAAAAGCACCCTGTGGCTTGAAAAATAGTCCAGTGTTCCAGCTTCTGCATGTAGTTAGCCATCATTCAGCCCACTTGTTTTTCCTGTCAGAGATGTTTGCTTCCTCCTCTGTCTAGCAGGTTACACTTACTGGGTCAGGTGAGAGCTCCATCTGGCCCCATAGGCTGTCTCTGATGGCACCGTGTGGCAAAGGGAAGCTTACAGCAATGCTTCTTAGCGGCACACAACTAGCTTCTGCTGATCTTCGGGTTGAGGACTTCCTGAAGCAGGCTGTGCTTCTGTACGAGGCAACACTTTGTAGAATTTTCTGTTCCAAAATTAGCTAATTGATTTTGAACCCCTGTGAATTTACTGCTAGAACAACCTAACATAATGAATTCAAATGTTGAGCTACATGTTGAGTAAACTATTTTCTGTTCTTTTAAATATGCTACTGAGTAGTTTCATAAGCTGTTTTAGTCAGTGTATTGTGAAGAAAGGTACGTTGTTATTTCTTGTGCATTTTTTCCACCTGTGATTTTTATAGAGCTTTCTTCATAATAACCAGCCACATTTCCTAGCCTTCTAAGTCCAAGGTTTCCCCTTGAACAAAAGACAAAAGTTTGTCAGCTTTGCCTGTCTCTAACTTACCAAGTTCTCCAGTATCCTTTCCAAGGAGAGATTTCCACCAGATTTTGCATTGCAAAAGTCTTTTGTTTAATAATTCCCTTTTTTGACTGCTATCAAACAGTGCTGACATTTTCAGAGACTGATCTAGAATTTCTTTAAACTTTCTCACCTCACTGTTTCTCTGTTCTATCCTATTGTATATAATTTGTGTGTTTACAGATTCATTTTTCTCATTTTTTTTAAGTTTGTTTTGGAAGGATTGCTGTCACTTTTACATTATCCAGTTTCTGTATAATAAACTTCCTTAAAGTGATGTGTTACAACCAGTTAGCAGTTAGGCAGATTCGTATGTACTTTTGATTGAATTTGATGGATCTGTTTTGAAAACCTATTTGACAGTAAGCACCCTGATAAAAAACAAAGAAAATACAGAAAAGAGAATCTGTATCCTAAAGCTACATTTCTAGGGTTGGTGGGGAAAAAATCCCAAACAAGTATTTATATATTTTTTTAATCTTTTGCAGGTGTTAGGCCTTTTGCTTGTCCTCACTGTGACAAAAAGTTTAGAACATCAGGCCACCGGAAAACTCACATTGCTTCACATTTTAAACATACTGAACTAAGAAAGCTGCGACATCAACGTAAACCTGCAAAAGTTCGAGTAGGAAAGACGAGTGTTCCAGTACCAGACATTCCTTTGCAAGAGCCCATACTCATAACTGATTTAGGTAAAGAGGAAGAAAATCTATACAGTCTTGAAATTTGGATTTCACTGGAAAATAAAGGTCACAATTTAATCAAGCAATTGCATTCATAGCTTACTCAGAAAGATGTACTTTGAAATAAGTAGTAAGAAATAATGCTTCAGAGAAGTGCCATATTTTATTTTTTTACAGAATTAATAGGTACATTTTTGTGGTGGTTTGGTTTTTTTGGTTTGTTTGGTTTTTTTTATTTAAGGAGAAAATGTTTAATCTTTACCAGAAAAAAATAGTGTATGCAATTTTACATAATTTTAGAAGAGGATGTTAATTTAAGTATTGCTAGACTGTTGGTATAGAAAAGATGACAGTTCTTGGAAGAAGGTAAGTTGTTGTTCAGCTCAGTCTAGAAAATGTGTATTTTTGTCCTGTAGTAGAGGACAATATAGTGGGCAAGGCATTTACTCTTCATTGTTGTTTAACTCACCAGTCTGCTAACACCTGCTTTGTCTGTTGTCTAGTCATTTTATATAGTAGAATATCATATTGGTAATAACTTTAGCCTAAAATATTTATCTCTTTAAAAATCCTTTTGCTTTCATGGTTTCCATGAATTACTGTATGCAGGAGTAGTGGTTATTTTGGTATCAGGTATAAGAAACTTAAGTTTTCGGAGTAGCAACAAAACTTTGCTGACAGCTTCAGATGTTCAGATCACACAATGTTCTTGAGTGAGCCCTGGGAACAGGTACAGTCCTATGTCTTGATTTTTGAAGAATAAAGCACTTCAATACAATTAAGAACTGTGCAGTGAAATTCTGGTTTTAGGAAAAAAAAAATTACCAAAAATTAAATACTTTAAAAGTTGTTTCCCACAGGTACTGATAACACATGAACTCTGTTGATATTGGAGTGTTCAGTGTAAAAGTAAGAAGTTCCACGATTTGTCTTGGAGGTGTTGTATTTTTTCTACTCGCTGACAATATTTCCACTGTTCGAAGAAAAAAAAAAATCATCTTTCTTCTTTTAGAAATGTCAAGGAATTAGTATTGCTGCTTTGTACTAGTGCACTCTGAGTGGCATCTTTGGAGAGGAAAAAAAAAAAGTTGGTATATATTTTGCTTTCTAAAAAAAGTCTAAATTATTCTAGAAGTTTATAAGAAAACTCTGGAAATTGTTCTCTACCTGTTACATTTGTTTCATTTTATTGTATTAGTTGATGGTATTTATTGATGAGGAAGTGCAAAAAATCACTGTAATTTTTCTAGCATATATTGTGGTTCTAAAGCTGGAACTGATGGGAGAAGAAAATCCATTTTTATAGCACGTTCCCACTCAGAACTATTTTGCTGACTTGCTCTATCCAGTGTAGAGCCACCTTTAACTATTCTGGCAGTTGGGGGAAGTGTTTTACCTATCTGAGTTGAACAGGTTGAGTAATAGTTTGGAAGTGTTTTATAAGGAATTCCTGTTATTTCTGTTATGTATGCTATTAGGAATTTCTGCAGTGGTTCTGCAGACCAACACCACTGTAACGTGGGATATGCTTACAAGTTAGTCATTCTAACAGTTAATTATTCTGCTTTTATATGACCAAAATTATCTGCAAGTAAATATTTGTCATTTGAAGTGCCTTCTTTCTCTGACGTGTAAGACATGTCATGTCCTGTACACTGCTGCTAATCATCCTAACAGAATGATGACAGATGGAATTTAGAAATTAGGGCTTTGGTTATGGGTGTGGTGGATTTTTTTGGGTTTGAGTTTTTGTTTTGTGGGTTTTTTTGAGTTCTGGTTTGGTTTTGGTTGGCTGTTGTTATTTGGTGGGTTTTTTTGGTGGTTGTTTTGGGTTTTGGTTTGCTTTGGTTTTTTAATAGAAAATAGACCAACTATATAGACCAACTAATAGACCAACTAAATAGACCAACTAGACCAACTGAATGACTTGGGGAAGCTGAAGAAAGTTTTGGCATACACACATTTATATTTATAGATATATATGTATGTACATGTAACATGTACTCATATCAGCTTTTGCAAGTCAGAGGCAGACAAACTTTTTCATTGTTGCCATGTCTTCTCAAATTGAGAGAATGATCTCTCCTTGTCTTTTGTTCTTTTTAATTATATTTGGAAATCAGCAGAAACCCTTTGGGCTTTCCTTTCTACATATGAAACATAGCATGCTAGGTGAAGCACTCTGACAGGAAAAGATGGCATAAAAGGCTTTCATGGTGAATATTTAGGACCATATAGGGATCTTCTGCATATTTGTTGAAACTTTGCATCACTCAGCCCTGTATATTAGCACTGTGATGAACACTTGTGAGTTCACAGAGGTGTGAGTGGTGATGCATTATCAGCTGGAGATTTAGCAGCTGGAACTTTTAACTGATTTTTCCAAAATAACACTTGACTGACTGTTGTTTTTTTCCAATACATTTTGGAGGTATCCAAAGAATTAGGAAGACTGACTGATTAGCCAAATTAGATGATGTAGAAATGCAACAGTTTTTAATAGACTTTTCTTACTCTTTAAGTAAAAGCAGATGTGTATTATGGTGGTTTGTACTTTTCACAAAATGCACATAAATATTTGTCAAGTTATAGTCATACACTTATAGTGTATGTCTGGGTTACATTGATTAAATATTTTGTTAAGGTGGAGGTTGGGAAAGCAAAATATTATTTGCTTAGCAGTGAGATTGTACATCAATTTCTTTTAAATGAAATGCTTATTTTGGACATATATGAGGCATAATGTAATGAGGTGCACCTATGGATAAAAGAAGACCTATCACTAAAATAGCATGTGCAGTATAATGTGTATAATGCTGAATAGATGCATGATTAATTTTAAGTAAGTGCTGAAAACATGCTTATTTTCCTTATATTCTTTCATACTAAAAGTTTAGTCACTTTTTTTTCCCAAATACTAGCTCTTCAGACTACTGCAACTTTGGAATAACTCTGCCAATTAATTTTTCGTTTCTGTGTGTGTGTTTATGTGTGCAGGTCTTATCCAGCCAATCCCAAGGAATAGCCAGTTCTTCCAAAATTATTTTAACAATAATTTTGTGAATGATGCAGACAGACCATACAAATGTTTTTATTGCCATCGAGCCTATAAAAAATCTTGTCATCTTAAGCAACACATCAGGTAAAATAAATTCAAAGAAGAAAGGAAATGTATGAGATAAAAAATTTACAGAAAACATATAGTTTTCACTTTCTTTTTTTACCATAGAAAATGGCAAGTATTACCTGTGAATTCTTGTCATAATATTATAGTTGCATATTTCAGATCATCCGTTTTGTTTATAACTGCATTCCTTTATTGAAATAGTTGGTTTTGTGTTTCACACTTCTCCCTGAAATAGTGGGAAATGTGTACAATGGGTATTTTCAATAGATCAGTGTCTGAATGGTCTGTCAGATTCTCCCCCAGGCACAGCAAGCCAGGCTTGGGATGTCCTGCTGCTCATTTCCATAGATGTATATTGGTGGCAAAACAGTAATCTTAGTATCTGTCATGCTTCTTTATTATGGCATCTGATGTGGTGTTCATAGACTTCTAAGGCTACTGTAATCATAAGCCATCCCTAACTATTCCCAATTTTATTAAATCCTCCTTCCTTTATCTTCCATATCCTAACCTGTCATTCAGTCTGTTTTATACCTCAATGTAGACCTAAAAGGAAACTCCTCTAGCACCTCTGGAATGATGTGCTGAGTGGGACATGTTGATAGTATAGGTGAGAGAGTTTCTGCATTTCAGTATTTTCACATGTCAGTCTGAAGACTTACATGTATTATGCCTTATTCAGGATGGACAGTTTTGTTATTAAATGTAGGAGTGTATAATATAAGAACTATACATTTTTCTCAAAACTCTTGTGTGGTAATTACTGTAGCTGATCGGAAGGAAATACGTATGAGCAATAGTATGCTAGTCTGAAGAATGAGTTTATATCTGGTATGGAAAAATTCAACCCAAATGTTTTAATTGAGGCAAATTATGATCAGAAAATTAGAATGGACTGTTAAACAAACTGTCAGCCACTATTGCCTCTAGTCTTACCAAGGATGATATACAAATTGGTTATTAAAGCTTTCATTTCTGGAGTTTCTTAACTGAACAGTTGCTTTAGCTAGGTTTATTTTACTCTTTTTAATATTCTGTCTTTTTGTCACTTTGTAAATCACATCGTTAAATCTGCTTTAATCTCTGCTTTCTCTTAAAAAGGTCACATACTGGTGAAAAGCCATTTAAATGCTCTCAGTGTGGAAGAGGTTTTGTGTCAGCTGGAGTTCTGAAAGCACATATTAGAACACACACTGGATTGAAAGCTTTTAAATGTCTTATATGCAACGGGGCCTTCACTACTGGTGGTAGTCTGAGGCGACATATGGGGATCCATAATGACCTTCGACCGTATATGTGTCCATATTGTCAAAAAACATTTAAAACATCACTAAACTGTAAAAAACACATGAAGACTCATAGGTAGGTTTTACAACTCTTATGTGAATCCTTATGTGTTTCAGGGGGCCTTCCTTAAAGATACTTGGAGAGGCAGCTTTGCTCTCTAGCAAATGTTAGCAATTGATTAAGGATGTTTGCTTAGGTGTAGCAAGCACGTGGGTAGCTCTGCAGGTGTAGTAAATTATAGTGTATTATGAAAAGTTGTTTGCATAAGTAGTTAGGATAGTGGTCTAACTGAAGCTGTAAAAAGACCTTCTTCCCTTTCTTCGCAGGTATGAACTTGCACAGCAACTTCAGCAGCATCAGCAGTCGGCTTCAATAGATGATTCTACGGTAGATCAGCAAAGCATTCATGTTTCTACACAGATGCAAGTGGAGATTGAAAGTGATGATCTACAGCAGTCAGAAGCTGTTACAACGGATCAACAGGCTATTCTAGAGTTAGACCAGCAGCCAGTAGTAGGCACAGAAGAAACAGCACTAGAACAACAACTGGCTGATCAGCCTTTAGAGCAAGATGAGGGTGAGTATTTGAAATACGATAAGTTTACCATGAGGTAAGCTTACAAATTCTGAAATAACGTTCTTTGAGTTTCCGTGCTTTGGATTTCAAGATAATGCAAGTAAGCAACTGGAAAAATACATGGAGCAAGAGAGAACTACTTAAAGTATGTTGTGAATTTCTTTCATTCATCGGTGCTTACATTTACTGTTAAAAATACAGAAAGATTAAGGTTTGTACCATTTTGTTGTATCCAGCAAAACTACTAAACAAATATCCAGAAAAATAATACTGTGTGCACAATGCTTTTCCACATCATCTCTATTATTAATAAAGAGCACTGCTGCTATATAGCATACTCAGGAAGTAATACCTGTGGCTTGAGGTAGGAGAATACAAAATATTTCATGTACTTATTCTGTTATCAGTAATGGAACAAAGTCTCCTCTCTGGAGAGGAGGATACTCTGGGGGGGACCTTGTAACTGCCTGCAATGCCTGAAGGGAACCTACAGGAAGGCTAGAAAGGGACTTTTCACAAGAGTGTCCAGGATTAGGACAATGGGAAATGGTTTCAGACTGAAGGAGAATAATGTTTAGAATGGGTCTTGGGAAGAAGCCCTTTAGTACAAGGGTGGCAAGACTCTGAAATAGGCTTCCCAGTTGAAGTTGTGGATGCCTCCTCCCTGGAGATGTTCAAGGCCAGGTTAGATGAGGCCTTGAGCAACCAAGTCTTGTTGAGAGGCATCCCTACATATGGCGGGGAGGTTGGATAAGATGATCTCTGAGGTTCCCTCCAACCAATCCATTCTGTGATTCTATGAAAGTATTTTGGCTTTGCTTATTTGCTCTTTCTCATGCAGGTTTTTGGAAACAACTGAATTATCTAGTTAATTACATCGTTTTTTCTTGATATTTTTTCCCCTTCTTCCTTTCCCCATTTCAGATAGATTTGTGACATCCCAGCATGCTTTACAGGAAAACATCACTCAATTTGAACAGCAAGCTATAACACAGCAGCCATTTGATCAACAGGGTTTATCACAAGGTTAGTAATAAATGAACATTATTAAAGGGATTTTTATAAACCTGTCTTTGCAGCATAGCTGTCAGAAAGCATTTCAAGAGTGTGCATCCACAGTCAAAGGAACTGCAATGCAGAGAACTTGTGAAAACTTCTTAAATTGCTATTTTAAAACTGTTTGGTAGAATATTTTGAATACTCTAAATATTAATAGATTTTGCTTTTATAAGCCAATGTTTTGTCATTACAGTATGGGATTTATAGACAGGCACTTCATATTCTTTCCTTGATTGTGTTTGAAATTGCTGTGGCTGTAGGCAGTTTACACAACTTCCCCCTAAATATACAGGCTTATAACCTGAGATAATCAGAAACGTGGCTTAAGATTTGACTTAGTAGCTGTTGGGATTCATTATGCAATAGTGCAAAATCTAATCATCTAAAAGTCATATTTTTACCTAACCACAGCAGTTCATTTTGTATTTTATAAAGCTATGTTAACTAACAATGTCCTTTTTGGACATTTCCTCCCACCTTCCGCCCCCCCAAATTCTGAGAAGTATGTGTAAGGCTTATGTAGCCTGCAGAGAATGAAGAAATGACAGTGTTACTTTGCTTTGCACTACTGGATTTCTTGAGCTGTTGCTTGATATGAAGCTACCCATTTTATTTTGGTTTGTTTTTTTCAGAGGGGAATGGGAAAGGGGGGTTATGTTCGAGTGCTTTTCATATGTTTTGGCTGGGAAGCATACCTCACGGGCTGACCTGTTGATCTCTTCCTCCTTGTTTCTGACTCCAGCAGATAACTTCATGTGTTTATAACTGTGAACCAGTAACTAGTATTCCATCTGCTTAAAACTCTCACTTACTTTCATTCCCTGTTTACTTGTATAGTGCCATTTGTAGAAACATAATTGATTGCTGAGTTGCATGACACTGAAGAAATAGTGTAATTTGTTGTTGACTCAAATTCTCTAGGTTGTGCTGCTTTGTATATAACTGAGGAAAAAAAAAAGTCTCTGCCATTATTAGACAAAACTGAACCCAGGTCCTGTTAAAACCCTATGGATTGTTTTCATTGGTTATCTTTTACAGTTTTCCAAATGAATGAAAAGATACTACAGAAAAAAAAAAAGTGCAACTTTTCACTCTGTATTAATTTCAAGAGCTGTGGTGGGTTTTGTTTGGATTTTTATGGCTCCTTTTAATTCAAAAATCCAATATGTAAACCTTGTTCTGTGATCTTCTTTAGATTTCATTGTCTATGTATTTGTATCTTCTCCATTAAATAAATATTGAATACTGAGTGATTTCTTGGGGAGGGGGAGGACACTTTTAGATCTCACATCTTCCTCTAGATCGTCCATCATCAGAAATCTAGGCTGATCACTCATTATAAAATTGGTACAGACAATCAGAACATTTGTAGTGTAGGGGTTTTTTAAGTCTCATTTGTATAAGCTGTCTCCTATTCTACTTGGAATCTCATCCACAGATTCCCAACTCTTTGAAGTTTCCTCGAAGATCCTGGAGCCCTTCAAAATTTTTGAATTTCAGGTAGGTAAGCATTTGCGCGGATGCATGCGTTAAATTGGTCGACCCTCTCCCTATGTCTGCATCTGTGCTTCATGCTCCTAATTTCTTTTTCCTATCAGCAAGGCAGAACGTTCAAGCTTAAAACACTCTCTTTTTTTATCCTTGATATTTATAGGCTGCATTCTTTTTAAAATATTTTGGCACACTGTTTATTAATAAACAGCTTAGGACTAAAAAGTCTTTGCTAGGGGTTTTTGTTTGTTTTCTTTTTCCTTTTTTTTTTTAAGGAAAAAAAAAAGAAAATTTTTGCATTTCAGATAGATGAGGGTGATCTCTAGGTCTTCACAGACCTATCAGAGCTTTGTTTATTCTTTCAGGTTTGTTTGTAATACTCTTAGAGAATTTCTGGTTTGTTCCAATAGACTGTCATCTCGGTACGTTCAGACGTGTAAAGAAGTGCAGATCTTACGAGGGTGCTGCTGTATCATAATCCATTATTCATTTGAGCTAGATTTGAAGACTGAGAGAAAGGATTTTGGTGTTCCTTGTAGTTCAAATATTCAGGCGGCTTAATTTGAAGAGTTTTTCGTGAGGTCAGAACAACCAAAGGGATCTTTTATCAGAAAATGTCTCGGGGTTATTGAATATCATGTGTCACCAAATATGTTTTTATATAGTCACCTTTTCTTCCTTTAGAGTCTGCTGTAAGCATGATTGAATCTTAATAATTCAATTAGTGGTGATAGAGTGATCTTGAAAAACAAGAAGTCGTCCTAATACTGTTACTCTGTAGCCCATACCTTTGCCACCACACTGCCGTTTTGCATTCTTTAGAAGTTGATCTGCAATCTCAGGGTTTGGAATTCTGATTCTTTCTGTAACTATTTACACTTTTATTCCAGTCAGTACTGTTCAGCTGGTTCCACAAGTTTCCTAGGAAGTAAACCTGCACAACACCTAATTGCTAGTCAGTGACACCCACAGAGATACACATATAATGTTAGAATTCAAATGGTCTGTCAGTAAAGGCTTCAGGTTTTGTCTGAACTAAACCACTGGATTTGCTATGGAGTGTCATGCTGTTGTTTTCTCATTCTCAGGTGCAAGGCACATTTTTTCCACTAGTCAACTGAGCATCCTATTTTTCTGTATGGTTTGTTAATGTGGAAGAGAATAGGTTGGGTGATGTCCTAAAGCCAAGAAAAAATGATTACTTGTACTGGAATAACACAAAATTCAATTTCAAGTTCAGAGGACTTTGTAGTAAGAGTCTCACCTTATTATACAGAGCTTAAGATGCTCTCTGTTCTTTGAAGATTAAGCAAAAGCTTCTGAGAAGTATTGTTATATAATGATTAAAATGAGCAGAAAATAAAGGTTCCAAAATTTATTTTGGTATCTCAGACAGAATGTCTGGGTTTGGTGTTTAGTTTTGTTGTTGTTTTCTTTATTTTAATGATGTTCTGTAGAAATATGGTGGTAGCAAATGCCTTTAGCATGCTCAAAATTATTTTGAGTCAAAATTAACCTTTGTACTAGGTATTGAGCAAAATGGAGATGCATCATGTATATTCTTGTTACAGTACTGGTTTATGTTCTGGAAGCAGAATTGCTTTCTTTAATTTGTCCCAAAATACCTCCAAATTTAGAACTTTTCTTCCTGAGCATTTTGTTGCATGATCTTGGGAAGCTTTTCAGGTTGTCAGTAATTGCTTTTATTAAAGCACTGAAGTGAAACAGGTCATGGTATAGTAACTTCTTTTTTCATTCTTAGCTAGTAAAAATTACTGATTAAAAAACCTGAACTCTCAGGGTTTGGTGGTTTTTTATATAGCTATTTCTTTGTTCATTTAGCAGTTACATCCTTTTATTTTTTACGGAGAGCATGGAAGTGGCATCACTTTTGCTTCAGTTTCTTGAGGCTTGTTTTTTTGTATAATGTATAATGGAAAATGTCTTTGAAAATAAAAAATAGCAGCCCTCATCACCATAAAGCCTTGTGTTGCTGTTCTTCAGGCTACTTGATTTTGTCATTTCACTAAGAGTAATTCAGGTGCAAGGTTCAGCTTGTCCAGTCTTTTTCTTGTCATCTTGGTAGCTCTAGGAGAGAAAACAAGATACAAGTGGCATCACTAGGTTTGGTCATAAGTTGCAACCTGACTAATAATGCTTTCAAGATCTGTTTACATTTGATAGTTTTCATTCTATGGTGTAAGCAATAGTGTATAAGTAGGGTTTTTTCCTATAAGGATTGCAGTACTCTTTTGCTGTGAAAAGTGTCTTTGGGGAAAATTTCTGCTTAAACTTAATACATCCCACTTTTTGGTACACTGTAATTAATTCTTTAAGCATTACTTTTTGGCCTTTGATGCTGTGATCATCTGATGTGGGTTTGTTTCTACCCTGTTTTCACCCTTTTTGTCCACTAAAGGCAAACTGCACAGAAATAATAAAATTGCTGCCCTTACCTTAATTACTGATATTTGTGGTTTCATTTTTTTCCACATACCATTGATTTTTTTAAAAAATTAATTTATTTTTTCCTTAATATTAGAAGTATTAGGGCTTAGAGGGATGGTAACAGGGCATCTCTAATAGCACTAAAGAACCCTGCAGTCTGAGCTTTACTTCTCTGGCTCTGAATTATTGATACTATTATTTCATTCATTCATTTAGAAAAGGAGGTTATTAAGATCTGATATTCCAGGTGAACAAAACACGATAAAAATTTCAGGTCTTTATACTGGAAATGTGAATAAAAATATGTTTATTTTTACTTTGCAGTTTGCCTTTGAGAGGCTCTACTTTACTATTATCTAAAGAGTGGGAATATGTGGAGGAGATCCAAAGTAGGAGAAAATGGGGTTACTTTATCAGAAACTGGAGTTCTCCTATTGGGTCATCTCCTCCACTCACCCGCCATCCTCCCCACTGAGCTTTGCATCCTTGTGATCGGCTTCCAGTGTAGTTAAGGGAGCGTGGTACCAACGTGGATAAAGGGAGATGGGTCAACCTGTTTGACACATGCATGCTTACATACAAGAAATTCAAAATTTCAATGGCTCTAAGGTAATTGTGGCACCCTGAAGAAACTTCAAACAGTGTTTTTCTGTGGAGGAGATTTTCCAATAGAATTCCAGCTAATGGTAAGTAACCCTGTTACATGTATTACGTAGATGCCAGAAATGTTTGTGTCTTTTGACACTCAACAGTGAAGAGTATAAAACGAATATTGCTATATGGTAACACTACTTCATCTCTTTTGAAGGTAGTCTTCAACAAAGTGTGGTGTTATTCAAAGTCCGATTCAGTGTATTTTCCAGGTTTGTGACTGTTTTAATTTCTGGCAGGTTTTACAGTTAATGACAGCTACAATCAACAGACTCAGTTTCCAGCTGTACAGCAGCTGCAGGATTCAAGCACACTTGAATCTCAGGCTCTTTCAACAAGTTACCATCCACCAGCCCTTCTTCAGGTTCCAAGTGCAGACACTATTAACATAGTAAGTACTGCTAGAAGGCAGAATTCATTCTTTTGTGTTCAGTGATGAGTTTTTGAACTACTTCACTAGTGATGAGGTCAACTGAGAAGTCAGAAAAACTTAAGCAGTCTAGAAAAGAAATCATTATGTTTAACAACTGGAAAACAAAAGGGCGTGGAGAGTGACTGATCCAGCTCTGTTTCTAAGAGTTGTACATTTGTATGTTCTAGGCTTAAAAAATAATGCTACAAAATTGGACTGTAAGTGTAAAACTAAGGAAAGGAACTAATGTGATAAAATAATTTTACATCATTGCACTGTATTCTGACCTAATTCTTTAATTTCTATGGATATAGTTACGATCAAACAATAAAAATAACATTTTTATTGTGTAGTGATTGCTTATGGAGCTTGCATATTTCAGTGTATGGTAGTTTTTAGTGGTTCTCATCTGGTAAAATTTGTAAAAGAGCTTAATTTCTAAAAATACAGTTTAAATATAACTTTTTATGATGGTAGCAGTATCTAGCGTGATGACCATCCATAGCAATTGTGAATGTCCCTTCTTGTTTGAAAAGAGCAAATGTCAGTCAGAGAACAGAGGTGGGGTTTAGGATCTGGAAGAGGTTGAGTAATTTCAGCCTACAAGTTTTGGAGTTTTCTTCTCTTCAAATCTTAAAACATGCTGTGATTCTTAAGGATTATTCTGTGGTGGGTTTTGCTTAGGGGAAAAATCCGTTCAAAAAAAGTAGCGAAGACTGTCGGCACCACTGTGCATTTTGCTACTCAGTGTGCAGCTCATACTGCTAAAAATGGCTGCTTTAAATTTAATTCCTCAAACACCAGAAATTCTACAAGACCGAAGTCGTGTTGTGCAAGTGCACCACGTTGTCTGTCCCGTTCAGTAGGTGCACATTTTGCTGCTTTCCTTCTCCCTACGAGTGAAGTGTCGTATTGCACTCTTTCTTTCCTGTCAAAAAATTACGAAAGCATACATCAGATTACTTGGGGTGACTGTAAATGCTGTGGTTTTGGGGTTTTTTTTCTTATCTGTGTGACTTTTTTTCAGTATTGTGTTACTGAAATTTACTTGAGACTTTGATTTCTAGACAACTCGCTTGATACAAGATCAGCCATCACAAGAAGAACTTGAATTGCATACCCAACGGCCCCATTTTCTTGAGGATAATGAAGATCAAAGCAGGCGTTCCTATAGGTTTGTTATAATTTTAGGTTCTGTCACAAAGTTTCCCGAATCTTTTATAGCTAGTAATTACATGCAACTAATGGAGATGTTCTTCTAATAGATGTGAATATTGCAACAAGGGTTTCAAGAAATCCAGCCATTTGAAACAACACGTACGATCACATACTGGTGAGAAACCTTATAAATGCCAACTCTGTGGCCGTGGCTTTGTTTCCTCGGGAGTTCTTAAGTCACATGAGAAGACTCATACAGGTAACAGAGTATACCAGCTCTGTATTATCTTAACTGATGTTTGGGTTTTGTAAATGTCCTGTATAAGTAAACCTAAACAAATGGCATGCTACTTATTTGTCTCTGTTACTTTAAGGAGTTAAAGCATTCAGCTGTAGCATTTGCAATACCTCCTTCACAACTAATGGCAGCCTTACCAGGCACATGGCAACTCACATGAGCATGAAGCCTTACAAGTGCCCATTCTGTGATGAAAGCTTTCGAACAACTGTTCACTGCAAAAAACATATGAAAAAACATCAGGCAGTCTCCTCAGCTGTAGCAGCAGCTACAGAAACAGGAGGGGGAGGTAAATTATTTCGCTTTTACTCTTACAGTCCTTCCTACATAACAAGTACAGGTGTTTCAGTGGATTACATGAATGCTATAACAGTAATGATATAAATTAGCCTTCCAGCAAGCATAATGTGTAATGTCCAAAGCCACTGAAATTGCTGTTACCTAAGTTGTTTAAATACATCAGTTTTCCATGAGTCTGTCCAGTTTATTCAAGGCATTGTATTTTACATAGTTATTTCAGTGTACCACTGAAGTAGAACATTTTCTTGTCCTAAATAAATTATATGTGTATTTAATTGTTGTAGAAGTAAGAATTAGAAATCCAGCTTTATTTGAAAGAAGCACAGGCATGAATAGTTAGACCTCTGAAAGAGATGAAGTTCAGGCATGTAATGTTGTGGCCATGTGGTTAATAATAAACCTTTCTGGTTTTGTAATTTCAGTTGATAGATTAAAGTAAACACATGTGTGTATTTTGTTTTGTTTTATAATAGTTGCATGTGTTGAAGATGATGATGAAAACTCTGAAAGAACTTCCAGAAAATCTCGTCCTGGTGTCATAACTTTTACAGAAGAAGAAACAGCAGAACTGGCAAAAATCAGGCCTCGAGAAAGTGCCACTGTCTCAGAAAAAGTACTTGTCCAGTCTGCTGCAGAGAAAGACAGAATTAGTGAGATCAAAGATAAGCAAGCAGAACTGGAAGCAGAGCCTAAATATGCCAACTGTTGTAGTTACTGCCCCAAAAGCTTTAAAAAACCCAGTGATTTAGTCAGGTAAGGACTAGAAAACTTTTGCATATTTTCCATTTTCTAACATGTTCACTAGAAACTTAGCAGCAGTTTCATTAATTTTCTTATGCCTAAGCTAAAGTTTGACTCCTATTTAGATACAATTTTCTTTCTCAGTTTAAAAATGTGTTGAAATGTCATATATTTTGAATAGGACTAAACCACCCTTTTCATATTTCTTTTCTTGCAGTATTAAATGTATTATTATGAAGTTCTAGAACAAATCTTTTTTTTTCATACTAATAGGACTTGTATATAAAACGTGTAAAAATAAGGTTGAAATAAGGCTTAAATCATCACCTGCTTATCACAATGTTAATCTAAATATTCAATTCTAAAATTCATAAGATACCAAATAAATATTTCTACAAACTGGCATAAAAGTAAAAATTCACATGTACATGTCTTCTGGAATTATTAGACATGTTCGTATCCATACCGGAGAGAAGCCATATAAGTGTGAAGAATGTGGAAAGAGTTTCACTGTAAAATCTACTCTGGATTGCCATGTTAAAACACACACAGGTCAGTAAGATTTTAAATGTCTTTATTTAGAAACCAGTTACTTTCTTGATGGGATGTTTTAACAGAAGACTTGTAAGGAGTGATAGGTTTCACTACGATCTGGGAAATGGCACTGTGAATGGCAGTGCTTGGTGAAATTGGGTACTTAGTGGCATCATCAAATGAATCATATTATGATGTTTTAAATAAACCATATTATTATGGCCTTCTGTGTTAGTAGGCTTATAAAGCAGTCATAGTCTTAGGTCATGGAAAAACTACACATGTATCTAAAATATTTAAATTTTGAATTTGCTGTAGCATTTCAATGCTAAATGAGTTCCCTGAGCAACAGTGGAGTTGGGTGATTTTATAAAATTAATGTTTATAACTTTTTTTCTGTAACTAAGTATTTGTGCTCCTAAATAGACTGAAAAAAATAAGAGTACAAAAAAATTAGAGCATTCAGCTATTTTAAGCATTCAAGTTGAATATAAACTGTATTTCTGTAAAATTTAGGTTTTTACAGTAGTTTCTTTGTATTCCTGAGAGAGCTCTGATTTTAGTAGTAGCATTGTACAACTTTGCCTGTTGTTGATGAAATGAACTCTATAGTTAACTGTTATATTTGTAATACATTAAAACTTCCATTTGAGACCAAGGGTTTTTTCAAATGTTCTGCAGTCTTATCAGAGAAAGAGGACTGTATAGTGTATAGACCAGATTTCTGTGCTTCTAGATTACTTTTAGTTGTTACTTTGTTACAGAATATGATCTCACCTAAATTTTACTCTTACTTGTAATCCGCTGATACTAGTTAGTATGGAGGTAAAGGCTGACGCAGAAGAATAAAGCTGCTGGATTAAAAGGGAAACAAGTGGCTAAGTAAGGAGAAGCCAAATGCTGAAAAGGTCAAGATGAAACTTTTTATTCTCTGGTTTTATGAGCTGTGTAGTTGAAATGACTTGATTAGTCAGGAACGTGAGATAATGAGGAGGACGGAGGCATCGAGGTGACCAAATAAGATTCTGCATGAAGAGAGTACTGAGTTTCAGAAACAGTAAAGAAAATAAGATACCCTTTATTGAGGTCCTTAAGTTACTTGAAAAGCAGCCAAAATTATAATGAAAAGGGCTAGTTATTTCAAGTGTATTCTGTTCAAATGAGTCTAGAATCTGTATTTTTCTTTTTTAAGTTGTTGCTACAGTGCTATTCATTTTTTAGAGGTTTTATCACATATCTTTCTGGTTTTGAAACTTCCAGGCCAGAAGCTCTTCAGTTGTCATGTGTGCAGTAATTCGTTTTCTACGAAAGGGAGTCTAAAAGTCCACATGCGTCTACATACAGGAGCAAAGCCCTTTAAATGTCCACACTGTGATCTACGGTTTCGTACTTCTGGGCGCAGAAAAACCCACATACAGTGTCACTATAAGCCAGAGACAAAGAAAGTGAGGAAGCCTGTCACCCGTACTTCAGCTGAGGGACTACAACCAGTCAGTCTTCTTAATTCGTCCTCAACGGACCCCAACGTTTTCATCATGAATAACTCTGTTTTGACGAGTCAGTTTGATCAAAATTTACTTCAGCAAGGACTTGTGGGCCAGGCTATCCTGCCTGCTTCAGTGTCAGGTAAAAATGGATGACTTTTTGGTGGTGGTGTTGAGATCAAGTAATGAACTTTGCTTTCTATTAGAGTTCAGAAAATTATGCTAAACACTACTCTCAAACAGGTAAGAGTTGTACTGAATTCATGATTCCTTGCACAGTGGTGACATAAATAGAAATTGATTTAAGAATGAAGGGGAAAATGTATGCAATTCAGCTAGAAAGATCTTCTCAGTTCTGCTGGGATGTTACACTGCAGAAAGAAGGAAAATACAGATAACAGGTAGCTGGAGTACTTGTATTCTTTTTGGTAATACTCTATTGCCTTTCCTTAAAAAGGAGAGAATTGAAACAGTTACTCTGTAAACTTTCCATTCCATAAGATTTGTTTTGTAATTAAGCATTAGATCATGGAGCAAAGAAGTTTGTCTACGTGTTATTTACATGAATAATGAAGAGTGCTTTTTAAGTGCACGTGCTCTGCTGTACATGTTAGTTTAGTTAGCTTAATAATCTGAAATAAAAAACCTAAACCTACAAACCACACACCCCCCCAAAAGTACAAAACAAGAAAATACTTCAATGATGCAAAAAAAAACTAGTGTAGGCATGTATGGTAAAATAATTAATAGGATGTGAAGTCTTACCAATTGACAGTGACCACAGCTGCATTAACACATTAGAAGTGCCACAGACCATTCTTTGACTCTGACGCCAACTGGCACACAATGCCCAGCATGCCTCATGTTAACAGAAAATGGCCTTTAGAGAATGATCCTTGCTAAGTTCTAATTGCTTTCAGGAGTTGTTTGTGTAAGTGCCAGATGGCCTCAGGCAAAGTCGCAACAAGGACGGTTCTAAGAGCAGAATAATGCTCAGGTGTCTGGAAGTGTTCCCTGGTACTGTTAAATTTACAGACAGTTCAAGACCCACAATTTGTCACTTGGAAGCGAGACTTGGATCTTTTGTGCTTCTTTGGCACTTTTTTAGTGCATGTCTATGAATTTGAAGTTACATGCACAAATTCACAGTAATTCCAGTCTCTCATTTAACTACAGCCATTCCAGCTATTTGATTCGACCTAAGCTGTTGTCCAAGACAAAGAAAATGTTGATTGTTCAGAAAATACTGGTAAATGCTAACTGACAGGCACAGTTTAGTGATAAATTTGTAGTTAAGTCTGCCTCTTGTTTTCTTGGCTTTTGGAATGAATGGAATGAGGAGTCTTTAGCATGTTCAGATATCCTAGAATGAGGCAGGAACCTTTTTAAATCAAGATTAGTGCTGTTCAGAAGTATTTATTGAGTGCATTGTAATACAGATTTATACTAAAGGATTTTTGGAGAGGGAAAAATAGGTAGAGGTTTTTGAATCATTGACCAAAGGAAACCAATTGATGCACAACTGAAAGTGTTTGCAGAAGAAGGTATGTCAAACATGGGGTGACTTTTTCCTTGAATTCTCTCAAGATCTTTTGTAGATGTCTGTTCAGCTTTTGAAATTAGGAGATTTCTAAATTCTAAAAATTGTGGATTTTATATGCTAATGTAACTTTATTTACATGCATGTGTCTGCACAGAATGAACCTTGATATATTCTTGAACAGTGTTTGTGCTGTGCAGAAATGTGGGGGTAGCTTTCACGTGCATGTTCAGAGTCAGAATGTGAGAAAATGCTTGTGCTGAGGTGCAGCACAGTCTTCAAAGAAATTGTACCAAATTTCTCCAGGTTTCCAAAGCTAGTCTGGAATGGGTCTTATTTTGTAGGATGCTAGGTAATGCTTCAGTAATAACAATCCTTAAATTGCAGCTTTAAAGTACAGTCATCTACTTCAAATTCTTTTTTCTTGGCATAATAAATGTGTGCATATGTATAGCTTTCATATTGATTTCATTTATAAAAATAAACAAGCTAAAAGAGGCAGTCAGTAATAATAAAGAAAAACATTATAATATAACTGTTTTCTTTGGTAGCTGGAGGTGACTTAACTGTGTCCTTGACAGATGGTAGCTTGGCCACTCTTGAAGGAATACAGTTACAACTTGCTGCTAATCTGGTTGGACAAAATGTTCAAATTTCAGGAATTGATGCCACCAGTATTAACAACATAACATTACAGGTATGTTGCTCACAGTTTCTTGCTTTTAATTTTGTAGTGTCAGTTTGAGGGCTGAAGGAAATTTAAGGAACATACATAATTCTGGAAGAGTTCCCGTGGGTTGAGTGACACATGCAGCAATATCATGTCATATGAGTTGTACCATGTTGAAACAGTTTGGTTTCTTTTTCAGTTATACACGCTTTTACCACACATGGGATTTTGCCACATTGCTTTTTTTTGCTGGTTGTCTGTTGGGTTGTTTTTTGGTTTGGTTTGGTTTGGGTTTTTTTTGGTTGCCTTTTGTCTTTTCACTTCAAAAACATTTTGAATGTGTGTTTGAATGCTCCCCACTGAACCCCCCAAAAGAACATCACACACACCCTCTGCTTCATGCTTTTTCACTTTAAAAGACCTGAAGACAGTGATGAGCATTACGTGCAGAAGTAAGACAGTACAGAATGTGCCTGGTGTCCAACATGCTCGTATGTAACTATGATCATGATATCCCAAACATTTTGCTGAGGGAAGGAAGGGAAGAATCTACAAATGAAGCTGGATAGACTTTACATAGTGACTTTGGAGACTGGATATATACAGACACAAACATATATAACTTTTTAAATTGTTAATTTTGAAGTTTAAGTATTCTATAGACTCTATATGCAATGAATAGGAATTCTGGATTTCTGTTAAGAATATTCACTTGACCCTTGGTTGTTAACTTCAGATTGATCAGATTGAAAACTTGCTTTTCAGATCGACCCAAGTATTCTACAGCAGACATTACAGCAGAGTAATTTACTTGCTCAGCAGCTAACTGGAGATCCCAGTATGGCTCCACAGAATCCCCCCCTCCAGGCAACAGAAAATGCAGTGCCAGCTAATGTGGTTATTCAGCCTATATCGGGCCTGTCTCTGCAGCCCACAGTAACATCTGCTAACATGACAATAGGATCCCTATCTGAGCAAGAGTCTGTGCTGACAACCAGTGCAAGTGGTAAGCAGTGCCAGTTGTTTTATAGTGTTCTGAATTTCTTGGCTGTACTTAAGAGTATTACCCACAGTGAGAAAATCCTTCTCCCCCAATTACCTCATTTAATAAAATGAGCATACAGCTTTTGTATGTGTATCTTCAGCAAATTTTACAACTTTGTGTTACCATTTTTGAATGTAACTTTTTTAGAAGGTGGACTAAACAATAAAAATACCGAAGAACATTTATAGTCTTCAGAAAAACTTAGAATCTTTGTTCTGGAGATCTTAACCTGCAGAGTTAAAAAAATAAATCAGATATGAAAATAACTTAGTCTTTAGAGGGCAGGTTATAGTATCTTACCTTGTCTACATGTTTTATAGTAGTTCAGAAAATAATGTATTAACTGCTTTTAAATGTTGTGTCTATTATAAAGGAAGGATCTTCATGGAAATTTTTTTTTTGTTTGATCCACTTATATTTAGGTGCACAAGATATCTCTCAAGTCATGACTTCACAGGGTATGGTATCATCTTCAAATGGGCAACATGAGATAATGTTGACCATAAATAATTCCAGTTTGAGTCAAGTTCTAGCTCATGCTTCAGGCTCTACTACTACAAGTTCATCAGGGAGTCCTCAAGAAATCACACTTACAATATCTGGTAGGTATTTTTAATGATCTTTAATGGTGCCAGATCTCCATTTTATAAGGTAGCTACACAGTAGCATTTGAGGATATTTTTACAGTTTACAGCTTTCCCTTGGTCTATTTTTTTCTTATATTCACTAGCTTTAAAGTATATTCCCCAAATCTGCTTTTGAAAACCAAATACATTTGCTTTGAGGATGCATGTTAGATTAGTTCCCAATTTTATCCATAACTGAGTCAACAGATTTTTATCTCAGTGGCAAAGCCCATATAAGCAGTTCTTATTTCCTTGTCGTGCCTCAACTATGGGTAGTGGAACTCATGGCTGTTACTGGGATAGGAACAAGCAGGGCAGGCATTAAGGATGAGTTTATTTAATCTAGTTTTCTTTAAATGCCTGTAGAACCATGTTCTAATAGATGTTCTGAGCCTTCTTTCAACTGTACTCTGTCTTTATAATATGTGTATATATATATATATATAATGCTTCAGGTATGTTGGAATAAATTTAGACTGACTTTCTTACTGCCTCTAAGAGACTGATTCTGTATACACTACAAATATCTATTTCCCCCAAAGACAGTTTGTGTTTTGTTCCTAACATTTCTTTATTACATCCAGTATCATATTTAGTGCTTTTTCTTTCTCGCTTTCCATTCTCTGTAATGTATTTAGTGTTTCTAAGTGGCATGACAGTCATGTCAGTGTCAGGGTCCCCTGCTTAGGTTTTTCTGCTTCTTAATGCATATTCACTCCTCTAAATAAAATGGAGTGTAGGTTTGCAACAACTGATAGAATCTGCTTTCAGTTTCTGTATGTTCTATGCTGTTTCTTTATGTTCCACAAAATTAACATCGTGAGAAGTGATCTTTTTACAAAAGAGGCCATGTTCAATGCAATTCATTATCCATATAGTAGACCCCCCTAAAAAAATCCCATTTTAACCATTAGCCTTTATTTTGCTAGATTTTTATAGTTTCCTGAAGTCAGTGCCTTGAATCTAGACAAGATCAATGGTTGTCTAAATATTAATAATCTCAAATATTTCTCTACATGTTACTAAGTATGCATACTCACATTTATAAAAGACTTGTAGCTTCTGCATAAAAATCTGCATGTGTAGAAATTAATTTTGTATTTTGCTTGTATTTTCTACTTTTAATATTTTATGGTTACTTGTTTATAGTTCTAAGTACAGTTGCAGTGTAACATTGAGACATTTCCAGTTACAATAGGACTAATTTCTCTGCAGGCCAAGATCTTATTCAGCATAATTCTGGAAGCAGTGATCTGAATAGTGGTTTAAGACTGACAGCACCAGCCATCAACAGTCAGACTACAGGGGCTACGTTAACTATAAGCAACGACCAACTTCTTTCTCAGGGTGCTTCACTAAATGCTTCAGGTATTTATACAGTGATTTTTCTAATTAAAGGTAAAATTAAAAAAAAACCCAAACCTAAACCAGGTAACTAAATATGAAATGGTATAATCTTGCACATTACAATTCAGGAACTATGTAGCTTTGTGGTTTCTCTCACTAGCTTTAAATTGTTATGCCAATTTAAAGGACCTTTACTCCATATAGTAAGAGAAGACACATCTAAAATTAGTACTTTGAGGAAGTTACAGGAATATTGAAGGAATATTTCTATGAATTGGAGGATGAAGACATCTGATACATTTGCTGCAGACATGATAAATCATCCCTTATATCAAATTTGCTCCAGTATTCAGATTTTGAGATTTTCAGTGTGTGTATTAATTTCTACCTATATCTGTTTATATGTATGCATGAATACGTGTGTGTGTTTATACCTTCAGCCAGTACAGCAGGTTGCATTGGTTGCAGTGACTAGTTCCAGCAGGTTGCACTAATACAGACACATTACTGATGTAAATCATTTTCTTCACTCATACGTACTTAAATTTTCTCTTTCTTTGTTTTCCTTTGTCTCATTTTGTAGCTTAGTTTAGTGCTTGTATACATCTGTAAAGCAAATCTGCTTTAGTTTCATACCGGGGAAGCCTACCCCAGAATATCCTGTAAGATGTGAAGGTTATGGCATACTCTCATCTAATGAATTAGTAAAAACAGAGAGTTGTACCTTCTTGTATCATCCTCTTAAGTTTTGAGGCCTTTCATAAACTGAGAGCCATGAGGCCACAAGTCAAGATGCTGGAAAATGTAAAATAAACTCTAATACAGCTGCTAGAAATCAAACTGTTATAAAAGCATGGATTATTAAGCATGTTGCAAGGATAGGGTGGGAGTATTGGGTTATGGAGTTAAATGAATTTTGTGTTTACTGCTGTGACTCAAACTGCATTTCATTGAGAGTTCTGAAAGTGATCAGACTACAGAAACATGCAACCTGAAAATTCTTCAGGTGTCTTTTGGCCATGAGTTGTCTCCCACACACCATGACTTTCTGTATTAGCCATGTTACAAAGTTACTCCTGTGCAGCTTGATGTCTATCAAACTACACTGAAATAAAATGTTTCCGATTCAGCTTTCTGACAATTTTTAGTATATGATTGGCTGTTTAGCTGATTTGCTTCCAAAATAAAGGCATAGCAAATGAGAAATAGAAATTAAGTTCAATTAAAATAAGTTTGCAGCTGTGAGTTTATATATAATGTCACTTTTTTTTTTTACTATTTTGCATATATTCAAGAACTTAATACAGCAGGTGGAACAAACCTTCCTTCAACAACACCCATGTCTCAGTCTACAGTTTCTGCCCAGAATTTGGTAATGTCTTCATCAGGAGTTGGAGGAGATGGTAGTGTCACCTTGACACTTGCTGACACTCAGGGAATGTTGTCAGGTGGTCTTGATGCAGTTACACTTAATATCACTTCACAGGTATGAAATGCTTTTCTCAAGTGACAAGTACACTAATGTTACTGTTTTACAGGGCAAGAATTGGAGATTTTACTTAGAAAATAATTTTGCCCTACAAATAAAGAGTGTTTGAAAATTCCGTTAACTTCCCTTCTTTCTGCCAACAGTGTGTGCATATTTGCATCTAGAAGCATAAATGAAACAGAAATAGACATTTTACTATTTGGGTTTTTTTTACAATAAGTTGCATTAACAGTAGATTCAAATGTTGTCTAAAATATAGTGATAACGAAACTGTGTCCTTCATCATCACTATTCAGTAAGACAGCTTAGTATTCCTAAACCTCTTATTGTTTAATACGGTAAATTTTTCTTTTCCTCCTTCTGAAGATGAGAGTTGAAGAGCAGTTGTGACAGATCCTTTCATGACAAATAACAGTACAGAATCTAAATTAAATTGACTGTCTTTAATAACAGCTGGAGTTATAAGAAATAAGAATAGTGCTGTGTGGGCTATCGTCCCTTCTGTAGCTTTAACATTAGTTTCATCATTTTCATAACTTAAGATTTTTGTGGTGTCATCAAGAGCCAGAGATATGTTGGCAAATAGAATGTACAGTGTGGGGAGAAAAAAAAAAAGGATAAATAATACTAAAAGACTGTGTATGGTATTTTGGTTTAGATTTTGCATGTGGAAACTTGGGCCGTTTCTTCTGCTTCGTTGGCTTAACTAGGTTTAGATTTTTTTTTTACTTAACTTTGACCTAAATTAAACTGTCTAAATGCATGTAAATGAAAGACTACATAACTAGTCTATGGTGTGATTATACCTGGTGAAGCAAAGCCTGTGAGGATGATTATATGCTTCCCTCTGCACTTTTGCTCTGAGGAGAAGAAAAGTCATCTTAAATAGTTCTAGTGTAACAAAGCAACATTTGGTTTCATTTCAGACTTTGTGATAATTGAAGCGATTACATTTGGCAGTGTTGATGTTTATCAATAAGACTCTATGCCTAATGTTAAGGCAGGCATAAATACATTTTTTAATATATATATATATATACACACACACCTTGTTTGGGGCACTGTGCAAGCAGTGTCTATGAATCAGGAATTGTGATGAATACACAGGTAGTAGATAAAGGTACTGTGTTTCCTGGGGAAATTGGAATGTCTTTAATGTGGAAATAGAAGTAGTAGTATGACATTAGTAATCACACCTTAAGTAGTAATTCTGTACCTTTCATGTGGTTTGGAAGTAGGTTTAATCAGAGATTTAAAAAAAAAAAGGAAAAATTCTGTTGGAAGACCATCAAGAAAAGCAGAATATAGGGGTTAAAGAGAGTATCAGCGGAAGACACCAAGAGAAGAGAAGGCTGAAACATTCAGCAGTTGATGCAAGACCGGGAAAAATTAATCAGAACTGAATCTCTGCTCTTACAGACTTCCAAGTGTTGTTACCCTTTAAATTGCTAGACTTAAAATGGAAGGAGAACAGGAGAGTAAACAGTAGCTTTTGTTCAAATAGGATTCTGGAATGGTCTTTTTCAAGAAAAAAAAATAGTAGTTTTGAGATGTAAAAATAATTTCCACGACTACAGTTAGCTGTTTAAATATGGTTATTCTAACTTTTTGTTTTTTCCTTGTCTCTTTGCCAGGGTCAGCAGTTCCCTGCTATACTCACAGATTCCAGTCTCACTAGCCAAAGTGGGTCAGGCTCACAGCAAGTCATACTGGTGAGCCATACACCCCATTCAGCATCTGCAAATTCTGATGAAATAACATATCAGGTACTTAGAATATTCTTCTGTTTCTTTTATTCAATCAGAATACTAGTATGATTCCTTTATATTCCGAAGCAGGAAGGCTGATGTCATTTCCAGGTAAGTATTTGCAAGAGGTTCCTTGTGACTTCCTAGTCACCCAGATTCTTGTTTGAGTTAGAAACCAGTTTTTCATATAAAAAAAAAAAAAAAGGCAACTTAATAATGTTTCTTTCTACAACTTATATAACCTTCTCTCAACACAGACTGCTCCAAAAATTTTTAAGTTTGTAATTAAGCAATAAAAACAAAATTGAGAGACGTGGAATAGAACCTATTGCTATGCCTTTTCCATTCTCTTTTTGTAACCATATTGCTTTAAGAGTGGTGCAACGTAAGTTTTTTCAACATCTTATGTATTTGAATTTCAATAGGAACTTTTAAATAGGTAATATAGTATTAATATCAGAAAAAAAGTAGTTCAGACTTCTCTCATTGAAGATAAAATGTATGTTTTCAACCAGCCTGGTAATGCAAGCTCTAAACCAGGAAAAATGGGAGAGGCAGGTGACAACTCACAATCAAGTGAAGAAGTGGTGGACTGGACTGGCAAACAGAGTGCAAGATGCGGGCAAGTTTTAGCTGATGTGGGCACAAGAAACCTCAAAAGTAATGACTGAAGGGAGGGAGCCCACCTCAAGTGTATGTGTATGAATAAAGGTGCTGAGACGACAGCGTAATAGAGGAAACTTCAACGCTCTTACAGCTTTTCACTGTGTTTCATTATTTCCAGAGCTTTGTGTTGGTAGATCAGAGCTTTACTTTCTTATGCAAATAGAGTCCTCGACAAGGAAATTAAACAAATAGAAAATGCTCTTCTCTGTAAAATCAGAGATACTTTCTTTTTTGCCTGAAGTGGTTTTGGCTTTGAATTTTGTTTGGTGAGAAATTTTTCTGAGATGCTCAGGAATATAAAACTGAATATGGAAAAAATATTGATGTGAACACACTCTGTTAATAATGCGTAAATGAATTTGATCATCGTTACTGTAATAGTTCTGTTTTCTTAAAATACATGTATGTGTCATTCCTTCTTAAAAGCAGTGAAATACAAGTTCATATTCACATACGGTTTAGTTCCTTTGTCTTGGTAAGCTGCTTGCAAGTAATACTTTTCAAAAATTGGTCATGTTGAGGTAGATTTTGAAAAACAAATCACTGTTGTGGATGTGCCAATGAAATAATTTGATTATGTTTTTGTCATTGTTACAGGTGGCAGAGGTTTCTCCTAATGTGACTAAAAGCAGTCAAGCAGAAAAAGAAGGTCGCATGCACCAGTGTTTTGAGTGTAGTCAGACCTTTTCTTCAGCGACCATGTTGATGCACCATAGTAAAGAGGTTCATGGCAAGGAGAGAATCCACGTTTGCCATGTCTGCAATAAAGCCTTTAAGCGGGCGACACATCTCAAGGTATTTGGTAATAACAGTTGATTGTTCTCTTAACTTCTTTTGGTTTGGACTTCTTGGGATATTAATAAAAAGGTACCTATTATCCCTTTCCTTTCCTTTTACAGTGTGATGTGTGCATCTGAGAGAGGGAGTCTAAGTGATGATGTATACACAGATAGGGAGTGCTCTCCTGGAGCATGGAGAGAATTTTAATGCATATATTGACTACAGAATGTGAAATGTGAATGCCTGTTGTGCAAATAATGGTGCCATTTTATTTATGTCATCACTACTAATTCTGATTTCCACATAAGCTTTTGGAATCATAGCAATCTGTCTGTTTTGCACTGTGTCTTTTGATTTTTAGATGCTTTGTCTTGTGAGTACAAGTGACATCCCCAGAGAAAGCATTTATTTTAAAATATCCTTATATTATTGCTGTTGTTTAGTGATGGTTTTCTCTAGTTTATAAACAACATGATAATTTCAAGACTTGGAAAAAAAAAATAGTCATACATTTAAGTTTTTCATTAGAATATAGAAAGTTCCAGGTTGGAATATTGGGCTGTACTAGACAAGTGCTATGTCCAGGCCTCTGTCCTATTTGAGATACCCCTAAAAGGCAGTGTTCTGAAGCAGTGCTTTATGAAAGAGCAAGCATATAACTTGCCCAGAATTTTGCCAGCTTCTCAGAATTCATAGCAGAAAATTTCTGGAGCCAGAGGCAATGTCTTTTTATATAAGTAACTCTTAGGAAAGCTTTTCAGTAGGTATCTTTTCACTTCCGTATCACATATTAAGAAAACATACCGCATTTGTGAAGTTCACCCCCTTGGAATGATCATATGTGTCAACCAGACTACTGGTCCATGGGGGAACTGTCATAAAAAGTGTTGGTCTGAAACTGTTAACCTCTGGTTTAGGAGAAATTTTCAAGAAAAACAAAAGCCACCCATAGTATTGATACTTGTTTTCCTGAAGTAATAATTACTATTCACAAATACGAGTCTCTCTTTTGTTTGTTTTCTTAGAACTGGCTGATGGTACTTTTTTGCTTTCATAATTTAAGCTTGACTTCTGTTATATGCTGGGCCCAGGTTAAATATATTATGAGGTAACTTTCTACCCTGATATGGCCCTCACATTATTATCCATTATTGTTTTTTCATGTAGGCAGAGATGAAGTTGCAATAAGAAGTCCAAGGGCAATCAAAAGAGTCTTCATGGCTAGTGTTCTTCTCTTGCCTTTCCAGCTGCAGGAAATAAGGGAAGAAACAAGGAGAGGCAGCAGATAAATAACTGTCTTTGAGACTGGTGTCACCAGCAAAAGTTTGAGTTTTATTGATGCATCAGTCTGCATGACACCTGACCTGCTAGCTACAGAGGGTGGACTCCTGTCTCAGAGGGAAAATGATCATTGTGCAAGAGTTAGCAGGGCTTATTGACAGAGCTTTAAACTAGGTTTTAAGGGAGGAGGGGTAAAACCAGACTCCCTAGACATAAGCCTGAGATTGGCACACCAGTATTTGAGGGATGTTGTGCTAGCAAGGTCCTTTGGTCTGCTTTACCCTGGGCAGCCTGTTCCAGTGCTTTATGACCCTTTCTGTGAAGAAAGGCTTCTTAATGTCCAACCTAAACCTCCCGTGCTGTGACCTGAGGCCATTTCCTCTCTTCCTATCTCCTGTTACTTGGGAGAAGAGACTGACCCTCACCTGGCTACAACCTCCTTTCAGGGAGTTGTAGAGAGCAAGAGGTCTACCATTAGTCTCCTTTTCTCGAAGCTATACAACCTCAGTTCCCTCAGCTGCTCCTTGTACAACTTGCTAGACCCTTCACCAGTTTTGTTGCCCTTCTTTGGGCACGCTTCAGCACCTCAATGCCCTTGTAGTGAGGGGCCCAAAACTGAACCCAGTATGTGAGGTGCAGCCTCGCCAGTGTCAAAGAAATACTAAATATGTCTGTAAGAAAGTCCTTGTGCTTCAGAGTGTTATATCCCCATGAACCGCTTTTCAAAACCACCTATTTTACAGGAAAAATGCAGGGGTTTGGCAGATCAGTGGAACAGAATTTCATCACAAACTGTTTCTTCAGAGAAAATTTTAGGGCAGCTATCTGAATGTTCTCCTGTTTGCTTTCAAGTAGAAGGGGGTAGGGGGAGGTATCAGTTGTTTTGGGGTATTTTTGTGATGAACAGAAAGAAGCAGCCTGTTTCAGCTAACTGTTCTGGAGTAGGTCCTAGCATACTCCCACCATTTCAATGCTTCAGGAGGTAATGAACAAGATAAAAGCAAAAGATTTTCTTCATCTCCAACTAGGCTGTGATTTATGAATCTCATGTGATTTTTTTTTCTTTTTTTTTCTGAGAAGACCTTTTACTATTTCCCTATAATACTATATTATAATAATTACTGTGATAATATTCTAACCCATAACAGTCTCGCTGATTTTCCAGTGAAAACATTGTGCAGACACAGTTTGCTTCAGTTCATGGAGAGAGAAATAGACATCAAGAAAACTTATTGTGAAGGTGTAGGAGACACTAATTAATAGTCTAGTCCATAACAAATAGACTAGAAAAGAATACACATACACTGTAGAAAGTGGACAAGTACTTGCAGTTCTATTTCAGATACAGTTCTTGGTTAGATTTTAAAATTTAATATGTTTGTATTTGCCATATTTTGTAATCTGAGTTGTATCTTGCTATTAATAAAGATATTTAAATGTGAAGGTTAATAGATAATGTAAAATACTCCTTTAAAATTGCAAAACTTCTGGGCCCAACATCAGTAAATTAAAATTGCTGCAGTTAGAACAGTTATCAGTGATTCTTCATAGAGGCAAAGTGTATCATACCCTCATTCTGCTTTCTTACCTTAGTGATGATTATTTTTTAATTGATTTAAGAGTTCTTGTGAAGTGTTTCTGTTTGCACATTGACATTGTGTGTATGTTGTGATAGTTCCTTGAGGCCTGTACAGTTTTCAGATGATATTTCCTCAGTTGCCAAGTAGGAATACTGATGTGTCAGGCAAGAGGGGAAATAGCCAATATTAATTTACAGTATACAGTTGTCCAAAATCCATGTTTGTAAGTGAACAAAGTATTCCAAGAGCTCTGTTGTGGTTTTATATATTTTATTTTGCCGTAGATAATTAGTGAATAGACTAATGTATGCCAAAAAAGCAATGCACAGAGTTACTGACAGAGGTTTTCAGAAATGTAAAGGTACTGATGCATCAGCCTTAAAGAGCATTGCTGTACCAAAAAAAAAAAAGAAATCATTTAAAACAAAACAAAGCCAAATAAAACAACTAACCAATAAAACAACAACAAATCACCAGAGTATTGCAGGCTTCTTTCCTCTTCCAGCTTGTCTGCTGATGACAAATCCTCTGCTTTTGACTTCAAAGTGTAAATGTATTTCTGTGTTAAATACTGAATTTTTTTTCAACGGTCTGAAATGTATTTTTTTCCCATACTGGCTTAGGAACATATGCAAACCCATCAGGCTGGACCATCACTGAGTTCCCAGAAGCCTCGAGTGTTTAAATGTGACACTTGTGAAAAAGCTTTTGCCAAGCCAAGTCAGCTGGAGAGACATAGTCGCATTCATACAGGTAACACCAGAAATTACTTCTATCTCACAAGATTTTCTCATGAATATATGGATGTTACATTTGGAGTCCTTTCCCATAGTTTCATATGACTGCATTTAAATAGCAGCTTAAACTTAAAAAAAAAAAAAAAAAACACGTAAATTTCTAACTCTAAGAACTTAGAAATTAAAATGAGGAACAGCAGGTTTGAAATCTCAGAAACTGTGATGTTTTGTTTAAAGCTAGAACATCACACTTCACTAAGCTGCTCCGTATTTTGGTACTGGTGATGCTGCAACAGTAATGGGGGTGTATGAGCTTCTGTCTAAAAGTTTGTCAGTCTTTGAAACAGATTAGTAAAAGCATATTTTAAAGCATTGTTTAAAGTGGTGTAAAGACACTAGATCCAATCTTCTTGAAGCCTATAGGAAAACGTGCTAGGTGTGGGGTGATAAATAAGGGACAGTCTTGACTGCTGATACTGATTGCTGTGGGCCATGCAGCACTGAACTATTTACTCAGATAATCTGTTTGTAAACCCAGTGCTTGTAACGTGTTGTGTTCTTTTCTGCTTAATTATTTTCTTCAACTGTTACTCTGTATGAAGACTATACTGACTTCTCCTAGGGAGCACACATTTTCCATGAAAGAAGTGCTTTTTCAGGTTGCAGCTTCTGCCTTGTTATAAGTTGAAAGCTGTACATAGGATAGCCCAGCTGCCTTCACAGTGTCCTTAAGAACATGAGTTCTAAATACAAGAGTCAGTTCTCCGAAACAGCTTGTCTCTTTTCCATGCCGCTGCTACAAATAAAGAGCTGTCATGGCTTCTAGAGTTAAAGATCTCATGAGCAAGTCATCTGTGTTGTTACTAAGCTGGAGGGGACCAAGGAATTTGACTGGATGTGCTATAACATAAGAAGACTCCCACAAAAGTATAACTCCTCTCTTTCAATGAGTCACCCAGAGCTTTCTCTTTCCCCATTATCAGCTTCTGGTAGTTAGCTTTTGGCTGCTCTTTGAGCATTTAGAGCAAAGTTCCTAATGTCTTTCCTTTAGTGCTCTTGAGTTTATATTTAGAAATGAGTAGCATTCAGACAGATTTGGAACAACATGCCTGCTTTTGCTAAGATACACAAATCACAAGTAGCTATTGGCAGAGGAAAGCACAGATCCTGTCTAGAACAAACAAAACTTTTTTAACATATTTGACTTTCTAGTTTCTTAGTCATCATCTTTCTTAATTCTAGAATGTTGCTTTATCCACAGTTTTCTAAATGATGTTTCCCTTGAATTGATAAACTGATTTTTTTTTTTTGCACCTCTATTAAGCAATTTACCTAGATTATAAATTGTATAGAAAATGTAACAATATCAGTGGTTTGGGACTTAGGAAAACATTCTGACATTTAATTTGGGATATTTTGCTGATGATACAGAGCCATAGCACTATTTGAAGAAAGTCTCAGGGAAAAAGATCATATCTGCTTAATTTCTAGGTCATCTTGATTATTTTTACTGTTTCAAACTATATTTTTAAATTGAAATGAGAAATTACTTAAGTTTTTCTCTTTTGTAAGGGGAACGGCCGTTTCAGTGTACACTGTGTGAAAAGGCTTTCAACCAGAAGAGTGCTCTTCAAGTTCACATGAAAAAGCACACAGGAGAGAGGCCTTATAAATGTGATTACTGTACAATGGGATTTACACAGAAAAGCAATATGAAGCTGCATATGAAACGGGCTCATGGTTACACGGGTACGTAGCGTAGTGGTAGTAATGGTGAGTGCAGAAAGCCATGTGCTTTACTAGGAAAGTACAAAACACATTCTTAAGAACTTAGATAATAAATTGTATAGGAAAGGTAACAGTATTGGTGTTTTAGGAGTTCTCTAAACATTCTGGCATTTTGTTTGGGATATTTTCCTGATGATACAGAGCCATAGCACCGTTTTGAGAAAGTCTTGAGGAAAAAAGATCATATCTGTTTATTATTCCATCAAGAAATTCCATGTTAATTGCCAGAGATCAGAGTTGATGAGCTGGTAGTTGAATGCACAACCCAAAATGCACATTGGAGCAGATAGTTTATTGCTCTTTGTTTTTTATGTGGAGCTCTGTAATACTGAAACACATAGGACAAAAACTATTCAAGGAAAAAAAGTTGATTATATTAGATTCTTTTATTTTTTTCAAAGACTTTCTAATGAATTTACAGAATCTGAAGTAGTTATGTAATACCTTTCCCCGGATGACTCCTTTATTGTCAAGTGCTGTACCTTAATCTTACTTACACTATACATCAAATCATATTCACTGATTTTTTTTCTCTTGCACTATGGCAGGTCCTGTTCAAGAGTCTGCTAGCCACCAAGAACAAGAAGGGGAAGATATTAGTCGTGCTCTGAATTTAGAAGAAGTGGTACAAGAATCTTCAAATGAATGGCAAAGTATAGGCAATGTTTTTCGATGACATCTTAAAATTTCAAAGCTAAAAATGTTTCTGGGACTCTTCTTGAAACAAGTTTTCAGAAAAGTAAAAGATGGATTTTACAGAAAAAGAATTGGAAATATTAACAATAGAATAATATATTACAGGTTTTTTTAATTATTTGCAAAAAATACCTAAAAGAATCTTTTTTTTTTTTAAGCTTGTAGAAGTATAATGGGAAAACATCATTTAATCTCTGCTAAGTTGTCTGTGAATCAATGAACTCAGGTAATGCTCTACACAGTTTCATCTTCTAATTCACAGCCGGAATATCTATTTGGAAAATAAACTGGAACTTTATATCAGAATAGAATGATTCCCATTTTTAAAGGAGGCAAAGGGCAACTTTGTGGGAAAAGCATGAAACTGTCAGTCAGCTTTCTGTTTTATATGCTCAAAGAAATAATTGAGGTTGGAAACAAAAATGTTACAGACTAGATGCATGCAGTTTAAAATAGGGGGCGGTTGTTTGGTGGGGTTTTTTTCCTCTACAAGGCACAGGAAAATTCTGTATTTCTGATTTAAGGGTTTATTAGTACATTTTGAGAGTTTGTTAAAAAAAAAATAAAGTAAAATGCCATGAACTTATGGCTTTTCTTGAGTTAACTCTTGAGAGGGAGCATGTTCATTTCCATTCCAACCACAGAGGCAGTTTGTTGTTAGTTTTTACATTTAAAGTCTGAGGTTTTAAACTCAGCAATAATTATTTAAAGATAATTCAAACTAGAAGAGCCTCTTTACTTTTGCTGTATTGGATTGGCAGATACGTAGCTCATTATCTGTGGAAGACACAGCCATATGCTAAACTTGGGAAGTAAACATGCAGTTTTGTGTTAGCAGTGAGAAAGTTAGATGCACACTAGGTCATCTGCATTATACCATATTCCCCAGTGCTGTAAACAGTTAATCATTTCAAATCTGTAAATTCCTTGTTATTTTCCTTGTGAATTTGAGTAATATGTTACTTTTATTTGTTGTTAAGTCATTGTTTCAGCAAAACTACCTAGCTGACTAAGTAATGCTTTGAAAGGTGCCACTTGTTAAGTATTCATAATGAAGAAACACTGGAGTAAAAAAACCATAGTCATCTGTTAGACATTCCAAAGACAGAAGCTCCTTTCTTATTTTTTACCTTGTTCTTTTCAATTTTATTTATATGTTACATATATATATAGAGATATATATATGTGTGCTTGTATGTATATATATATATATTTAAAGTTATATGAGCCTCTGTGTGGCTGATCAGTATATTTTGTAAATACTAATCCCAGTTGCAGGAAGTTCTTTTCAGTTTGCCGCAAGTACTTCTAGATCAGTGGTGGATTTGTTGTACTATAATGCAGAGCTGGATTTTAATTTACCTTCTGAAAGATAAGTGCTCTCAGATCCAAAAAGCCCTTTTCTGTAAATATTGTCTATACTTTGTCTATGATACAAACTAGTTATTTCAGATTGCTGAAGCAAGAAATCTCTGTTGGTTTTGATAGGGCATCTCTTAATTCTTTTGTTAACTCTTTGGCATATGTATATAAGTAATATAGTTGGTGACATGAAAATAACACTTTTGTTATGTGGAATATTTAATTCAAAAACATGTTAAATAATATTACTTTTTTCCAAATTCTGTTTTGTGTAATTTTTTTATTATTTTTCAAGAATTTGAAATTCTAAAAACTCTGTTTCCCGAAAGTGTGTTTTTCAATATTATATGTAAATATATGAAGTTCTTCCAGCAGTGCCTTTCCTTACAGACAGCCTATTAGTGTTCCAGCTGTTGAAGATGTACATTATATTTTGCAGATGTCTGAAGACATACTGACCCCGTGGCACAGCGCCCCGCTTTTCCGTATTAATATAGTTAAATGTGCTGTGTTGCACGTACCACGTGTAAAAATCCTTTCCCCTGTTCTTTCAGGGCATACAGTATAAAATCTCAGCAAAGTTTGTTGGAGCTGAATTGCTGTGTAAGGGGTGACACTTTCCAGAGGTTGCCAAAATCCAGTTTGATAGAACGTGATTTACAGCTGGTCCCATCCAGATGCAAATCCATCCTTCATAATGGGAACATGATTCCTGAATGCTGGAAGCTTTTGGTCTGCTGTAGCTGTGACTGCTTTGCCAGCAAGTAAAACTGGTAGTGGTTGATACTCAGTGAGCATGTGCTAAGAGCAGATCTCATGAGCCATGCTGGTTTTAAATGGTTACTTCTCAAAGTGGCTTGATTAGAGTCAATGAGTGTGTAAGCCTTGGAGTGTTAAATAACCAGCAGGAATTACAAAGTCAGTAGACGTTTTTCCTGAATTCAGTTTGCTGCTCCTCCAGCACTTGGAATCCTGTCAGTTACAGTAAACAGACTTGAAAAAAAAAAAAACAACCCATGGTATTTGATTTGTTTCCCTGTATCCTCCTCCCTGGTGAACTTCAAGTATTCACTCTTGAGTATCCTGACAGAAGTTTTCATAGCCCAGGTTCTTCGGTAAGATTGAGTCAAGGGCTTTCAAAGCAGTGTGTCTGATGTCTGTAGTTGTGCTGAACATTGTAACCGATATGTTGATGTTTTCAAAAGCAATGCTGAAGTAGACACAATTTTTAGGAAGCAGAAACTGAGCTCTTGTTCTAATGCCTGTTTGAAGAGTCACATTGTGTAGTGGGTATAGTGCTTAGGAATGTCTCTGTTCTTTTTGGTTTGACGCAGTATAGGCTTAAACTAGCCTCAGGCTTTTTGTTTGTGTCCCCTCAAGTATTCTTTCTGGTTTATGTCCATTTCTTCAGTAAAAGAAATGACACACTCCTAGCACTGGTTGTGCATACTTGTTTCAGGAAAAATCTTTTGTTCACAAATCAAATAGCCATTTAAATTGTTTTTCAGCAAAATTACTAGTGAGTAATTAAAATAAATTTCAGTCCAAGTTTTCATCTCTTTCAAGAGAGTTGTGTTGGTAAAATAATGCTCTGAAGTACCATACCTTTTCTTCTGGGGGAAGTAAATCCAAAAATGCCCCTTCCAGCCTCAGGAAAAGATGACCGAGGGGAAAGCAGAGTGATGAAGGCAAGGAAGAAGCCTTAGATAAGTTCTGTAGTTCTACAGCGCACTATTTTGAAATGCGTTTCTCAATTTCTTTTTACCTTAAATATTCTTTCTCATTTTTGAAGGCTGCTTTAAAAAAACAACTACTTTATTGTCACATACCCTGTTCAAAGCATGTACTTTGTGCTCTACTTGTGCACGAAGGGTGGGATTTCATTGCCTGCCCAAGGCATTTTGTGCTTGCAGTACCCGCTGGCCTTCAGCTGCTGCTCCACAGACACTGGCCTCCCATAAAACCTTTGTCATATTGTCAGCCCTGTGGGCCCTGCTATGTCACCAGCAGTGTCACTAGAAGCCTCTGGGCAGGCAACTGGGTCCTGGGTACCAAAGTGTCACTTTCTAGTGTCTGAACATTGTTCATAAATTGTGGGAAAACCAAACAAACATACACAGAACTTTGTATATATATCATCTTCTCTGTTATAAAAGACAAAATTGGTTCAAGTTTCAAGTTGATTACTTTATTTCAATAATATTTTTAAAAGCTTATGTTCCTCATATTCCAATTAAATCAACTATTACGTTGCAGAGTATACATCTGAATGAAGCTACAATAGAAAAATACACATAGCAACCAGTGTAGGTAATAGAAGTTGTAATAAGTGTGTGTATGCTTAATAATTTTGGTGGGTTTTGTTTTGTTTTTTTATTTAGTCTCTATGTATTTTCTATCCTCTCATCTTTCATTGCTTCATATTAATGGACAGTGATTTAAACCTTACAATAGATCTAAATGTGAAATGCAATTAACATACATATTCATAGGTAACTTCTATTGGGCACTTATTAGGAATGCAGTTTCAGTCTGGGAAGCATTAACTGTAGTCTACAATGCATAGGCTAAAACAAAGAAAATAAAATTAATCAGGCACATGACAGCTTGAAGAAATGGGTAAGTTTAACTAATAAAACAGTGCAATTCAGAAGAGCCTTTTATTTCCCTAAGTGTGGTTGGAAATACCATTGCCACACATTCATCTTAGTAGTTCATGAACAATTAATATCTAAATCTACCTCAGATATAATTTATTTCTATAAGGCAACTACAGTACAACAGTTAAATGTTCACAGTAGTTTACTATGAGTTTGCTTTGGTGCACTGCCCTTAACAGGCATCCACGTGTTACTCGGGCAGAAGGTGAGCCGATGAAATGTAACACTGCTGCAATGCAAAGGAAGATTTGAAATTCTAACGTGAGATGTGCAGGACTATCTGGGATACCAGTACTGAAGGGCTCTCTTTCAGAAATTAGACTTATTTGCTTGTTTATTTCCTTATTCATTGTACTGCAAACTTAATGCTGTTGCAGCAGAGTTTGTGTGAAGAACCAGTGACGTCCAGTGGTCACTTGTGCAAACTTAGATGTTTCTTCTCTGGGAATATCCCTTGTTTCTTAACTTTAGTCTAATTCAAATTTTAAATCCTCTTTCTCTCCCTCATCTGCTCTTAATTCTAATGGTTTGGATGCGATAAGCAATTCACAGTATGGAAGGAATTTCCTTATTGCTATTACTATTGCTCCGCATCATATTGGTTCTACAACATCTGCCCCCTCCCACACTTCACATACCTTGAACTCCCAATGTTTGGTAAACCTTTCCGTGACTGCCTAATCCTGTTATGAAAATAAATTATTCCGTGAGTGAGAGAAGGAAGATTAAACCAAAAAAAAAAAAACAAACAAATCAAAAAAAGTATTTGGATAAACAGTCCTTACAACTTCTGCACATGGTAGATTTTTTTTTTTAACAGCAGTGTCTCAGAAATTCATTAACATCAGTGCTTAGTATCCAAGACATTAGCTCTTTATTTATAATTCTGATGTTCACTAAAATGAAACCAGAAAACTTGAGCTCAGATTAGGTGCTTGGGAGAAATAAGAGAAAGTCCAGCATACAGTTAGGGCATCCTGCAGAAGAATGAGTAAAGTCAGAGATCTTGTTACTTCACATAAAATAAGGAAGACATCTAGTAAAGCTACTTTTTGCGTTCCTTTCATTCAACTGTTGGTCAGGGATTGCCAATAGAAGTTTGTATAATCTACTGCATGCAGAACCTAATTGGCATTAACTAATGGATTGCATCTATCTAGGTAATTGTTGCAGTTGTTATTAATTTTAAGGCAGTTACATTACGAAGCAGAACACATGATCCTTGGACGGCATCGTAGAGCTTCAGCGCCTAGCAACTGGTGAACCAGACCGTGATCCAGGTCGGGACCCAGAGCCTCCCTGTGGAGGGAAGAACAGAATTAAGTTAAAGGTACTGTATATTTGGGGCTATCATTTGTAAAACACCAATCTGCAGTATAACAAAATTTTACTTATTAGCTAGTGAAAATAGCCTCCAGTATATTGCTAAACAACACTGCAGTTTTCATTTCAAAGAGATGATTGCTTTTCATATATTTTCACATAGGATTAATTCACACTTATGAAATGTCTCATACAGGGCTGGACAGGCTCTCACAAATTATTTATAGGTGTTTATTCTTACTCAGGCCTTCCTAATGAAAGCAATTTATTTGCTTGCACATCTTGGAAGTTTCCATTTTTACAGCTACCCCTGAACTGTGTGTATGCTTTAAAACAGAGCAACAAACACCAAACCTCCAAACACAAAACCTTGCACATAAGTTGTAAGTGCCTCACATCTGAAAGAATTGAAATGCAATAATTTTATTCTGTAATATTTATTAGGGTAAATTGTTAACGTGACTGTGTCAACATGCATCTTTATGGAAAGCTCAGAGGCAAATACAGGATAAAAATAAAGGACTGAAACCTGGCCTATTTTTACAAAAAACAAGAAAAGAATAAATTGGGGGGGGGGGGGGAACGACAAAAAAAGCCCACCAACAAAACAACTTACGACAATTCATAAATCTGTAATTGAGAAAAGCCCTACAGGAAGTTTTATAGCAAAGATGATCTAAGCTGAAATTCTGGCATTTCATTTCTGGAATTTAAGATTAAGCTAAGTGGGTGTCATGGGTGTCCTTTCCTGAGGCCTTAGCAACTTCCTAGGCAAATCTTGAACGATGTGCTTAAGAGCACAGATGTGAGATAGTGTGGCAGTTGTTACCGTAATCAGTTGATGACTGAACCGTTTACTTAAAAAAATCAGGCATGTGTGCACTTTAGGATTTTGTTTGATTTTTTTTTCATCTTTCGGTGCTCCCTCCTTAGTTTTACGGAACTGTTTCAAGAAAAAATTAGTGTAATCCATTAGGTAATTGGTGTTTTTTCTTTCAAAGTTGTCTTAAAGAATGGATAACATTTTTTATTGTAAAAGACTGTAAAGCTATATAAAGAAATAGTTATTGATGCCTCCTGCTATAAACAATGGGTCTAAATCAAATGGGCTTGATGACAGGAGTTTCAAAATTTATAATGGCTCATAAAAGCAGAATTGTTTAAATTGAATGGCTAAAAAGTAGAATTGGTATATGTATATCATCAGACTATATGTGTGTGTGTATATATATATAAATAATCCAAGGTAAGATGGTTATGTAAAACAGAGAATGTTAAATTTTGGAAGAGGATATTATCAGATATTTTCAGTTCAAAAGAAATCATGTCAGCATATAGCCATGGTATCTTTGATACATCTGAACTCCACTAAAAAACTACAAGTGCACAGCATGAAAATCAGACTTAAAAGGTAAATGTTTGGCTTTCACCTGAGCCTCTGAAGAGCTCATTCCTTTTCTTACAATGCAACATAAGAATTCTTACTACCTCCCTGAAGTTTTCAAGCTGTCAGTTGGTGTTGTGTATGTTTGAAAAACAGCTCTGCAATGAAAAATATGTGCCCTGAAGCAAGTAAGAGACAAAAATGTGGTTTTGCTACAGGTGAAGATGCTGTTACATCTTCTATTGCAGAGTAGAGTAGTAAGAGTCTGAGATGGTCAGCCCTGCTAATAGGATCTGAGACCTTCTGTCTTGAAATTAAGATTAGTGCTGATCAGAGAGTATTCTAATTTGCCTGACTGTGTGGTATTACACCTCACTGTGCTGGCGTGTTATACACACAAGTTCTCCCACCTGGGGCTGGAAACAAGCAGGGACTGTTCAAGTTGTTGCATCTCAACCAAATATGTGTCCAACGCTACCCTGTGCTACCATTCCAGAATCTTACCAGTTTATTTTCATTTTCACTGTTCTAAATAATTTAGCAGCAGCAAGCTGTCTCTCCTCATTCATCTTCTATGTTCCAGGTCATTTCTGAGTTCAAAAACGACACAGATCCTGGTGCAGGTATCTGTGGGACTTCGTGGACTTACTTTCTTTCCTGATGGTAACCAACTTGTGGTTTTGCCTTTGTTTCCTATCATGTAAGTAGTTACTAGACCGTGAGATAACCTTCTGGTTTATCCATGCAAATCTAGTTCCTTCAGGAGCTTTAAGGAAATGTGGGTCTCAAACATGAAAGGATTGGCTTTTCTTTTTTCCTGGACTCAATTTTTTTTGTATGTAAGAGTAATTTCAATTGTACTTTACCAGTTTAAAGATTCTGGAAAGAGTGCCCTGGCCCTCATGATAGGATCCCTTATGTCCCTTGTGAGCAGATTTATGCTCATAGAATTTTCCGCTTCCTCCATATCCTGGCTTGTGTCCTTCACCACCCTGCAAAGAAAAATTTTCATATATATTGCAAATTATCACATTCAAATTATCTTATGTACATTGCAATCTTTATTTGTGATCACTGAAATGTAATACTCGAATGAGAAATTTAGAGGTGGTGGAATAAAAATAATCTCATTTAATAAACAAGAGTGAAGGATGTTAGGAAAATATCAGAATACACTCAAATCTGAGGGAAGCACCAATCTGTAAAAAACAAACTAATAATCAGAAAATGGATACTGAGAAAGTTAACCTGCATGACAGAACTTAAAATGTTTCAGCTTCCTTAGTTCTAAGATAACAAAGATGTCAAATTTTGTTCTTCTGACAGTGAAAGAAATGTGTAATGGCTTGAGGGCTTGAATATTTTGTCTTAAAAAGTGCAAGTACTTTACATGTCCATCTCATATAAAATGAAACCTGTGGTAGAGAAGCAGAATTTAATGAGTTGGGAGATAACTATGGGAAGAACTTTTCTAGTAAGTGTTTAGGCAGATCACTTCTTACTGAAAGGGATTGTAAGGAAAGGTGAGACAAAGCACTTCAATTAGTGCCAGTGTTAGTTTTGCAGACTTTACTGTATAGGAGCAATTGGAACCGTGGAATAAGTGCCCATATTGTCCCAGCCTTCCCTCCCATTTCTGTCCTTCCCAGGAAAAGAAAAATGCAGCAGATGAGTCCTCCGGGAGTCTTTAAGGGAAGAGAGCTTTGCCATGCAGTGGATTTTGCTCTCTTTGTTGCTAAAGCAAAAGAAATTATCGCCGCGAGGCTGTCAAGTTGCTGGATAAGAGCAAGCAGCAAAATTACCATCTTAAAGTGCTGTGGGAAGAGGGAGGAAAGTGGAACAGGAAAAGCAAAATAGCAAAGTTGAGACAAAAGTGTCACGTTGCTGCGGCAGCTTGAGGCAATGGAGCAAGATATGCTGTGGCCTGGCAAATAAAACAGCTGCTGTTGAAGCACATATATCACCTACCCAGCTAAATCTGGTGAGGGATAATCCTCTTCCCTGTACATGCAAGAAATAGAAACAATGACATGACGGTCACTATGGAACATAGATAGCATCTGGGTGTACCATACACAGAGGAAGGTGAAAATGCAGTTAAAATAATGGCATACTGGCCAGATTATGAGGCAGAAGTTGAAAACAACAATCTCTACAGTCATTCCATGAAACACTGAAGGCAAAATTCTTTATAATCATCAAAAGAAATTACTTCTCTAGTCACGGTTTGTCTCTATTAGGTACTTCAGAAGCCAACTGAGCTTAGTAAATGCAAAGACAGTTCCTGGTGGCTGAGGCTTGCTTGAAAGCATTGCCTATTATTAGTTTATTACGTAAAGCAATCACCACAAAAATTGAATATAAAATCCCTGTGAGTGGCTTTAATTCATCATGCAGCCAGTCAGGAAGTGTGTGAAGAAAGGAACGACAGCTTTTCTGTCTTAGTCCTTTGCTTTAAATATGCCCAACAATAACTCCAGATTTTTACTTAGAAAATGAATCAGCTTAGCAGTTGAATTGCTCTAAATTAACCCACAAAAGGTCTTGGCCATTGCTCAAGGCCCTGGAAGCACTTACCTTTGCTTGCATTGGGGGAGGTGTACGAGGTGAGACCTAAAAACCAACACAAACACATCATAAAACCAAGGCAAAAAAAATGTAGACAATCAGCAATCCTTTTGCATATTATCTATGAGTTGGGAGGATTAAGTGCTAAATCATTGCCCTGAGAAGCTCCTCTGCTGTCTTATGCTTTGTCTGGAGTACGCTGTGGTTCTATTCATTAGAACCAGGAACTATTCATTAGAACAGCCAAAGGCACAAGAACAGAACCTGTAAATGATGAAGCTGTATAATTGTAATGGTGGTTGTTGAAATTTGACTATGCTAACGGAGGGTTCGCCCACTTATTTGTAGCATTTTAGTATTGGTTGTGTTTCCAGGTAAAAGTTAATTTTGTGTTGGAATGGCATGGTGAGAACAGTACAGTTGATGAGGCTCAAACTGATGGCTAATGATTGGGGAGTATTTGGTTCTCCTAAAGAAAATATTTCATTGTAGTGCATGACAAGAAGAGAGGAGACTTACAATGTTCTTGAAGAAGTGGACTACAGGGTTGTCTTCACCAGGCCGGCCATGCTGAGATCTCGGGGGGATGGACCCTACGTGGTGGGCCCTGGCTGCATGTATGTCCTGAAAAGCAGAGTAGGTATAGTGCCAAGTCAGCTGGGAAGGAAAGGTAATGGGCGAACGCATGAAGAGAGGAGTTGTTTTCACCAGGAATGAAAGGAGGGGGGAAATGCCTTGGAAATCTACAAAGACTGAAACCTGAAGTTGTCAGTGCTGTGAAGGAACAATATTTTAATACAATGGCAAATACAGAGTAGGTACATGGATGTATGTTGTGCATATATATATATGTCTGCATGTTTTTAATGTTACAACCCAGTGTGGAATTAAACCTGTTACCAGAAAGTTCTGATAATAGAAACCTTGTAATTTTCCTTCAATCATAAGTGGGATCATAGAATGTAATTTAAAAAATGAAATCTGAAATAGAGAAAACCCCTAAAATGCTGTTGGGTGTGAGAGCAGAAATGGAACGTATACGATGAACTACAAGAGCAATGTTTTATTTCAGGGTTTTGGGTTTTGGGGGGGATTTAGGGATTTTTGGTTTTTTTTTTTTGTTTTGGTTTGGGTTTTTTGGGGGGGGGTGGGGGGTGGTCCTGGTTTTTTTTTTGGTTTTTGTTTTTGGAATGAGGGGATCAAATAAGACTGGCCATACCTTCTATTTTCAGCAGGACTTTCTGAGCAACACCAAGAGAAGTCCAGTAAGCAAAGGTAAAATAAATGACAAAGATAACACACAGCAAAAAGTGAATATGTTGACTGGCACTGAGAGCATGAAGCATCTGTTGCAGTGAAAATAATGTCAAAAAATTGGTGCAGCTGCTGCCACCTGAATGCAGTATGACAAAGTTTAAAAAAAAGAACTGTTACATGTGACTGACCCAGTTACAGGCACCTGCCCGTCATTGCAAATGTAGAGACATGAGGCTTTGTGTTCAGTGCAACGGATCTGAAGTTTGTTCGGTGGGGATCAGAGAAGGTAGGAGAGAATGAAAACAGCAGTGCTCCCATGGTTCTCGGACTGTAATGAATTCCCTGAGAATACGATGATGTTATTCGCAATTAGTGGATACTAAATGCTTTCCTTGGCCTCTAAAGGTGAAATGGAAATCTGCAGTGAGACAGTAGCTCACATAAGCCCTTCCCTAGCAGCACAAACTGAATGAACATTTGTAGAACAGTATGAATAGTTATTTAAAACATGCTTTGCTTTCATCACATACAGAAAAGTGTTGATTAACTTGCCAGGGAAAATGCTTAGTCTGGTTGTTGGAGCAGGACTCGTGACAGGAGTGATTTTTTAAGTGATAAATAAGTTAATATCCATAAGCACAGACTTTTCAAAGGTTTGAAGTCTTTTGGCACTTCAAGTGAAATCTGGTGACAACAGTAGCTTTCAGAATGACCCCAACTGCTTCAAGCTGAAAATGGCTGTGCAGAGATTTGTGTTCTAAGACTTGAATAAGCGGTCCTATGAAACCATCTAGTGTTACTGCTCAGAGCTGCTACGTGGGTGTCTTAAGGGACTGGTGTCAGATCTTATGATCTTATGTGAACAAAACAGATTTATGTAGGGGAATGCAGTGAAGTTCAGCTAATGTTTATCAGCATAATTTTATATATATATATGTATTTACTGTTTAATAAGGAATTTCTGAATTTTATTTGGTCTGTGAAATTTCCATAGTGTCAGGCAGTCAGTCCTGCTTATATTTCTGCAGCAGGCTCTCCTTTATCACTAGTTCCAGTGTTGGCAAGATATCCTCTGCTGCTGCGATTAGGAAGAGGGAGCCAGTAAGGTATCAACACACGTATTTATTATGAGTTACTTCAGCCATGTTTGTCTTTTTGATCTGTGTTCAAATGAAACAATGCTTTGCCTCTACAACCAGCTGACTACCCCCTGTCCTGAGGATAAACAACATGACAAATACCATGGTGTTGCAGATCTGAATGTCTATAGCAGCGGGAGCTGGTTGCTGTCTTAACTGCAAAGCTATTGCAGTACATGAACCAGAGAACTTAAAAATCACTTTTGCTTGCACGTAGCCTACAACTCTGCAGTGGGCTGTGGATTGCCATTAGGCACAGAGAACAGCTGGGGTAATAGGTTTTTACAATTTAGATGAAGTTGGGTTTCTGAATTCAGCATTCTGATCAGTTATTAGGTGCTAATAATTCACCTTATTGAAAAGGTTATCATGCAGTAAATACAAAGCTTCTCAGTCTGCGATGCCGTATGTCAGCACAGGTTTTGATTGGTGCCCTTTTAAAGTGTATGAGGTAATAGCAAGTCTAAAGCCATTTTTACTGATGGTTCTGTGTGAGTTTCATAATGTGTTTCCTGTTGTTACAAGTAAAGTGCTTTCACTTCATACTATCAGCAGCAAACTTCATATTCAGTCAGAATCTTCAATAATATTCTCAGTTTGTGGCAGGTAATTGCATTTTCCTCTTCAATTTATTGTTGGAATTACTCTTCCACCTGTAGTTTGTTTTTTCAGTTTTTTGGACTTCTAGGGAGGGGGAGCAAAATCCACCGAGCTTGCTCACAGTCATTTCTCTCAGAACAGTAATAGCTGATATCTGTAGGTGTTACAATGGACTTAGGCAATTTTTTGCTGAACAAAAGAGAAAACCCATGTAGTTTATCCTGTCAGGATGGGCAACTGAGGTCGTGTTTTATAATTGCACTGTTTTGAATGACCTCATCTAGTAGTCATAGCTTGTTTCATTAATATATTCAGAAGACCGCTATCATTAAATAGTCTTTAAGTATTAGGCCTGAATCATATTCTTTTTAAAACCTAGGAGGAATGCAGCAGAGCAAACACGTTTTAGGAAAGGGTGACATTTCCTTGTTTCTTTTTGTTGCTTGTCTCTGTTGCCCAGCAGCTTCAGCAAGCTCTCTCCTCACTTCTTGCAATGTCGTCATGAATTTCAGCCTTAAGAGCATTGATGATAAAAAGCAACTTTATCTTCAATAGCTATATATTATGAAATGTGCTTGGGAAATATAAACCTGAATTCAGAGCCCTTGGGTACCATTTGTGGAGTTTAAAATAGAGGTGCCTCTGTGCCTGAAAAAAAAATAAAATAATAATTCTAGAGGGGTATTCAGTAACTGAATAGCTTGTAGTCATGAGCAGCATTTCTTTAAAAAACAAAAAGTTACAGAACACTCATCTTTTTCTGCACCCACTTAACATTGTTTGACCTTAATAAAGGATCCCTTCTAAGTCAACACTGCTGTACATACAAAAAAGTTAAAAAGAAAGAACTCTTAATCTGAATAATTTTAATTATTAAAAAAGTCTGCTAGTACCAGAAGTTTCATCAGTATCTATATGGGGGATCTGATGACCCAGATGCAGTTTGCAACTTCACCGTAAAATTAATAGCTTTCAGGGTTAACAATGTAAATAAGTACACTCTCTGAGATGTATGTAAAATACCCCAGAGTTATTCTGTAATGGGGAGGCATTCAGCATTGGAATCCTTTGCAGCTCTTTCTGGTGATGCACAGGAAAGTTGCATTATTTCACTGAGCCACCTATCTTGTGTACTTTGGGTGCTAAGGCAAAAGAAGAAAAGAGAGTAAGTTTCAACATAGGGTGAAGAAAACATACAGGGGTTTTCAGTCCTTAACAGTAGCTCTACATTGGCATTGCATTCCTGGTGTGAGCCATTAGTTTGATGTGTTTCACATAATTATAATTTATTATTAAATTACTGGCACAACCTCTATTAATGCCTTGAAAGAGCTGTTAGGAAAAAGAAAAAAAAAAAAAAAAAAAAAGTAATTTCCCTAGCACAGTAACAAGAATCCATAAGTGATTTAGGATGTGCTCCATTTGGATTTTGTGCAAGATTCTGACATTTGCAGTCAAGGAGAAGGTTCCTGAGTATGTGCTCTGCGCCCCAAGACAGCAGGACTAAGTGTCTTGGCATTTTGGTGTGTCACTTAAGGGTTAAGGGGCGTTACCACCTGTACTATAACTCTACAGGATACTAGGGAAGGGGGGTCTTGTGAGTTTTGATAAATGGAGTGAGCCCTTCTGGTTTGTACAGTTGAAGACCCAGGTTGATAATCCAGGTTTGACATGGACGTTTTGAGATGTGGCAGGATTTGGGGATTAATTCCATTTTCATATAAACACAGTTGCAGTTACGTATTCTACGTGTCCTACTTAATTTTGTTTTCAGATTTGATACATGATGAAGCATAAAAAATGTGGTTAAGTAGTAGCAGGCATTTATTAGTGATAATAGAATCACAGAATTGTTTAGGTTGGAAAAGACCTTTAAGATTATGGAGTCCAACCATTAACCCAGCACTGCCAAACCCCCCTCTAAACCATGTCCCTGAGCATATTATGGGATCCCATGAAATACGCACCTGACTTTGCTTGGTTGTCAGATAGTGCAACTCATACTTACTAAGAAGGACTTTTAAATGCATGTTATGAGCTCTCACTGAGACCTCTCATCCTCCACAAGAGGATTGCTTATACCTTATTAGCATATACACATAGATATAAATTTAAAGCTCTAATTCCCAATCAGTAGGTGATACACATCAGCAACAATAATAATATATGAGAGATTTATGGTTTGGAGTACTGAATTTACAGCTTTTTCCAATTCCTTTCAGTATCATTATTATGTAGTTTTGTTGCCTGCTTTAGGACGTGAAATGGAAACCTAAAGAACATCAAATGTTGTTTCCTTAATGACAAGATCCAAACAGATATGAATTATGGAAATAGCCAGTTTAAAATGGAACTAAAGCAAGTATTATTTTTGATGTTAGTAAGAATGAAAAAAAATGGACATTTTCATGGGTTCAGTGGGTTTCAAGATTTCCATCTGTTGTCTTCATGAGATACCTAATGAGTTGCTGTGCATGAATTTAAATGAAATGATACAAAATGTATACATTTCAAATTCATATAGTTAGGAAATGTACATTTAGATTGCCTTAGAAAACCAAACTGTTCCACAACTCACAGGATGTAATGCTTAACCCCCACTAAGAAATTTGCAGCTGTACTGGTAGACTAAAATTCTTAGTCTTTACAAGTTTAGCAATGAATACTGTTTGTATTGGACTGTGGGAAGAGCAAGAACAACCACCAACAGGCAATTTGGAAGCCAGTCTTCTAATTTCATGTTAGTCCTTGAAGTGAACTCTGAATCCAAACTCGCTTTCTTAAGCGTAAGGAAATTCCAACCCAGGTTTGGAGTTCAAAAGAGCACTCCAAGCAGGAATTGAGATGCGTTATTTCAGTGAGTATACACCCTAGGAAGTTTATTCTATACAGTTTGAGGAGAGCAATCTGGGGAGAGCTGAGAGGTGCTTGCATGCAGAAGTTGCTTCATCTCAGCATTCAGAGGTACTCCGGATGTGGGACTTTGTGTTCCTTGGGTGTAGCTGACCCTGCGTCAGAGCCTTCCAGTGCTGTTGGCCAGCATCTCGTTGGGCAGTGACAGAATATAGAGCCCATGTGTAACTAGAGGACGGATTTCTCTCTGCTTATTCTAGTAATACACCTGCTTCAAACATGCACTGTGAAACCAGAGTGTGTTGCACTGTTGTCATTCCTTCCATTTTCATGCACGTACAACCCGCGTACCGATTTGCTCTTTGTGGTGCTCTTTGTTCCATGTTCTTCATAACTTGCTGCTGTTACAGAAAGAGATGGAAATGCTGGTCTGATGGTGACATTATAATTAATTAGCTAATTCAGCAGACTTTTCTAATCACTTTAGAAAGGATGAACCACACATCCTTGTAATGGTACTTTTAATTTTTACTAATGTGCAAATTAAGACAGAAATGAAATTACTTGCTCAGAGTTACAAAGGAGAATTGGTAGGATGAGAGATGCAGACTCCAGGAGATTCTGCCTTCCAGGGCTGTGCTGAGATCACTAATGTAATCTTTGTCTAGAAACAGGTGATTAACAGAAAGAGGAAGAATTCTTACTAGAAATATGAGACTAAAGACCACAGGAGAGACTAGAGATGGCTGAAAAGTAAGAAACCCAAGGAAGATGAGAAGAAGACATGGAGGAAATAATGGAGAACACTGAGATCAAGAGAAGTGGTAAGCAACAATCCAGACCCATATTTCCCCCTAACCCTCTTATTTTGTGCCTTGATGATTAGGGTTCACAAATTAGGTGAAATAATTATTAGGGGGAAAAAAGCAGACTCAGGACAGTTGTTCAGGAGAGCAATTCTGGTTTGTGATGGGTCCTGAGTGAGAGACTGATGCCATCATACCTCCTGGGTTTTTTTCCACATCTGACTTACTCTGTTGTTGTGACACTTGATGGTTTGGGGGCAAAATCATATGCTGTAATTTTACCTTTGCTTTTCTGAAGCATTTTTCTGTCTAGCATTAATCATGTTATTCAAATATTCCTTATGTTAGAGGGTTTTTTATCTGCTTGGACATAGTCTCTGATGTATATACAGCATTGTCCTCTGTCCTGTTCTATCAAGTTGGTACGATCCACCATAGCTACCAGTGTGAGGCTTTGGATTTGGGGGTTTGTGGGTTGTTTTTTGAGAATAATCAGTCTGTCAGAAAGAGATTTTTGGCTAGTAGGTACTCTGAGGGGTAGCTTCTGCTACCAACAAATTTCACAGCCCTAAGGACTTAACTGTACATGGCCAAAATAGGGGAGGCATCATAAATTAATACTCACAATGGTAAATTTTTACTGGCAGACTATATATTTGGTGGAGAAGCATCTGTTGGTGCTGCTACAGCAAAAGAACATAACATTGTGGGTCTGGCTATTAGTAAGAAAGCAGATATTTGTAAAATTTTTACAAAGGCCAGGTGCCTGGTATTTCCATATAGTCAATAATCTTGTACAATTAAGCAAGATGATAATTATTTGGAAAACAAACCTCTAAATACCAGGTGTACACTATCGATTTACAGCTGCTGACCACAAATAAAGAGGAGACAAAATGTTGCTACAACTTCAATTTCTTGACATACACATTTCATCTCTCACTTTGCACACACTCATCAACCCACAAACCATTTTATCAGTTCTCATCTTTGAAGGGACTGGCTCAATTTTATTTCCTTTCTGTGTTTAATAGGTGAGAAAAGGACAACCAACCTAAACTCTTGTACAGGTCAGCGTAAATTACAGGGAGAGTGTAAGGAGAGTTTACTATTGTGAAATAATTAGATGTAGCATGGTTAATTGCTTATGTCTTTGAAACAAAGACTATCACTGAGGTAAAACTTCCAATAATGTAGTCAGTAGAAAGCCCGAGGAGATGGATGACCCATAACCTGAGGCTTGTATGGTTCCTAAGGCATGTTAATGATATGATCTATCAGAAATGAAAAAGTAGATGCATCATAAGCATAAAGTACAAGAGAGATAAGGCTCATATTTGGTCAGCAGCATGGTTTATAAACAGTTGTTTTAAACTGCTTTATAAGAAATTCAGTAAAAGCACCTGAAAAGTGGCAGCAAAGTACTTTTTGTGTAGCTCAGAAATTAAACTAGGTAACTAAGAGTGAAATGCCTGGACATGTCTAACTAACTGGAGACCATCTCAGGAACAAGGTGAGGTATTTTGCATCAGTACACAAAATGAAAGCCAGCAACTGATGCCAAGGGCGGGTGATGGAGGTACAAAACAGGGTCAGGAAAAAAGTATTACATTTTGCCACTATTTTTTACTGGGCAGTTTTTACCATTGTGCATTCTCAAAAAAGGTGAAGAACAAAGTCATTCATCTTGCCATTCTAGGATGGAAGGTTGCTAAGGATAATGAAATTCTTCATTTGCATGGAATTAATATATGTGCTAGAAAAAAAAAATCCAATATAATAGATTTAGTTTAAAGCAATTTCTTATTTATAAAATTTGGTTCATCTGCAGAGAAATAAACACAAGGCAATTTTAATGTTAAGTAGAGAAAAATCCTCATATTAAATTCTGAGTATTTCCATTTCATGTTCTGTATGTGAGTTTTGGGGTTCCTGCCCCTCCAACTTCTTTAAACACCATATATCATAATAAAATTAAATCCAGACCTTATCCTCAACTGGGCTGTGGTACTGTGCAGCTGAAAAACAGAGGACAGAACAGGCTGAGCAGAAAAGCCAAGGCCCATTCCTCCCAGAAGATCCCAGGGCTGCTATCACTGCCCTTACACTGAGGCCCAGGAGAAGCGGTTGAGCAAGCCTCTAGTATCAGCAAACACTCAAGAGAATCCCTGGAGCTCTTCTTCAGAGTATGCCATTAGCTCGCTCTACTCTTAGAAGTTTAATGAAAAGGACAAATCTTTTGCTGTAGATGGATTAGATCTTTAAAATGCTTCAGTTGATTAAATTGTATTTAGTAACATCTTTAGTCTAAAATACTATTTCTGAATTTAAGAAGCACAAAAAAGACCACAGAAAGACACTAAAAGCAGTGAAGCACATCAGCTTTTCCTGTCCACCCAATCATGATTTTTCTCTTCATCTTCTAATACAAATTGGTGATCCCCTCTGATTTTGTCCCACTTCTGAATGAACCTTGCCCTGTGTCTCCTGTTAGGCTGGGCACAAAGCATCACTAACGTTACCAAAACCTAGTGCTTGCTCTTCCACGCGTCAGGTACACATGGCATGTAACCTTGTCTGACTTCCAAAGTCCTCTTCTAGTTTGTAGTAACTCCTTCAAGCAGTAATTTCCTTGAACGTGATAGTGAGAATTCATTCCACTGCATTAAATAATGTATTAATGAATAAGCACGTATGGTATGTATATGGTCCTATGTGTCTTAAATGAACATGTCAACATCATTCCTAAATACTGTGGGCTCCTAAGCCTCTCATGTGCTGTGCAGTACTCACCTGTTGGTACGTACTTTTTATTTTTTAAAACAGATAAATCTGAAGTGCTCAGAGGCCAATCGTACAAGCGAACTGAGCTCTGATACATGAATTCATGTTTAAGTCATTCATCCTTTAGTACTATCTATCTGTTACACAGACAGAGGCCAAATCTAGTTCCCGTGATCATAAGGTGAGAACACCACATTTAGCACCTTCAGTACAGAAGGCAAGTTTTCCTCTCTGGTCCAATACACTGGTTTAACTGAATCCTGTACAAGGACACACAGCCTCTTTTAACAATCTGGAACCTCAGCATGTACAATGAAGTAGTTTATTGCAGCTTCTGTTAATGGATTAAAGAATCTAAAACAAATTAAGTCATTAGTACACTGGTTTTGTGATGTAAACAGTTTAATGAATACATAAAGCACATAAAAAGCAAAAGATTAAAACAAAATTGTTACAACCACCATGAACCATACAAAAATTTCTTTTTACAAGCAGATTGCTTGCAGAGCAGGTTTTACAGAACAGGATGTATCACGACCAATACCACTCCCTGAAAACTAAGACTTGGAAATAAAAATCACAGTAAGTGTTTACTTAAACCACATCATATACTAGTCAGACTAGCACTCATTTAACTACGTATCAAAGTCTTCGTGGTGCTGTGGTATACAATAAAGCCTGCACAAGAAATGTGAATAGAGTATAAATGGAGAATACCTTCTCTGTCCCTGTCATCTTTTACAACCGTGCTTCCTAAACTTTTTGCCTGTGCATGTTTATCACAACCCCTGGTGTAGATCCCCCCTGCAGGAACTGCTTAACTCTGGGATGGGTTTGGAACTGCTCATCCTAACTGGCAGTTCTGCTCAACTTGCAAGGAGCTGCAGCCCAGTGCTCCCCCCAGCACAGCTTGTCACTGTAGGACAGGGAAGGCCTGTGTCCTGCCTTCCATATTCCTTGCACCCAAACATATATATTGGGAAAGAAATACAGGAGCAAGGCTTCATACAGGCACCAGGAGACTATTACAAATTTGCATACAAAACTGAAGCAAAACACAGAAAGAAAAATACATTTAATCTTTCACTAAATCTGGCCTCAGCCTATGATTTACCATCACTTACAATGTTTTGGTTTGTTGTGTGCGACATAAATATAGTTTAAAAGTTTAGTATGTTAATGCATAATGTTAAACCAGGACAGAAAAGTTGTTTCACAATCCAAACTTTAGTAGAAAACAAAATCACAAACAAAAAGAATTACAAAAGCATAAACAATTGCATAAAAGAAACAAAACAGCACTTGGTACATATTGAAGTTGAATACAGGCTAATATCTGGGAGGCATGAGAAAGATTTCATGATTTTAACAAAATTGCTTACACACTTTACAAATGTTTAGATAAATATTCTATAAAGATTAGAAAGGAAATAATTTATAGTTACGCTACTGTGCTGCGTGCTTTTTAAAATGTCTGCACCACAGTTTCTTTCTGTCACCCTTTTAAATTCGTCCTTAATTCAATTAAGTTTAGTCTGTGCACAACAATTGTATTGTTTGGATGTTCTACTTAAGAATTTTTCTAAAAAGTGGTACAAAATTCAAGCTGGTTTTGATTTGAGTTTCAGTTATCTAAAATCTTGATGGGGTTGAGGGAACAATGGCAAATGCATTTGCTGCCCCTTAGAGGAGAAGGGAGCATTGCTGTACGTTCCAGTATTTCTATTTTTATTTACTCCCATAGGACTCCCACACACTCTTAATTTAACTTCAGAATTACAGGGCAAGAGAGAACCTGCTCCACACGAGAAAAGGAGGCCACAAAACAGTCCCTGCTTTGTTCATACCCCACCTTTCCATACACAATAGTGAATGTTATTCATTAATGTACTTTTCAGCTATGGATGCAAGATGAAAATGCCTCCACAAAGAATTTATAATGCGTTTGGTTTGAATGTCAGCCCTAAATCTGTACAAAGAGCAAGTGTTGTCTTTGCATTCCAGTGCTTGCTGGTGTGGGTAGTTGAGATACAAGCTCCCACTGGGGCAGAGGCTGGCTGAAAAAGGAAGATTGCAAGAAAGGCAGCTGCAGAACTGCTTTGAGATGCTTCAAAAATTCATTACAAACAAGTGCAAGCAAATAAACAGTGCTGCTCTAGAAACTTTCCTTTTCAAGCCTTTGAAATTCATCCTTTAAGGTGCTTTTCACTGTAGCTTATTTACCAAAGACCTGTTTACTCAGTGGAGTCTGGAAAACTGCCAAGGGACCTTATTCTATTTCAGCTCATCCATGAACACCTTCATCAACTATCAGTACTCTGGCACTCTACAAAATTCATCAAGTGACAACTATTTAGCTTTTAAGCACAAATAAGACTATTAGCCATCTAGATTTCCTCTGTATACACATCTAAATAAACAACACCACCTGCCTTCCTTGATACAAGAAACGAAAAGGCATCGATTCAGAGGCTAAATAAATAATATTTTAAAGGACTGTCTGTGCCACTCGCTCAGTACTTTCTGCACTAAACCCCTCCTACAATAGAGCTTCCTTGGACATGTTTTCACATTAGCACTGTGTGAAATAGTGCTAGACGTGCTTTGGCACCTGGAGTCCTAATGTGACTGACTTTGCCAAGATAATAAAACTTCTCTCTGCTTCCAGCTGAGATCTGCAAGTCAGGACTCTGTAACATACGTAGTTCAAAACCAAAAATGAAACACCAAAAAACCCAAATTACTTCTTCTAGGTAAAAATGTTAGACTTGTCCGTAATTCTGTACTGTTTTGCAGACATTTAAGTGCCTCACAGTATCAGTTCACTGAACAGCAACAGAGGTAAGACACGTAATATCCTGTGCTCTCATACATAACTACGTAGAGATCTACAGAGAATCATGGCGATTGTGCGCACACCAAAGGATGAAATACAGAATCTGCACAACTTGCACCCATTTTTTTTGTCATCACCACGGAGGTGAGTTGGTTGGTTTGTTTTATTGCTAAGCAAGAATGTACATACCTCTGTATGCAGAATCTTAAGTTTTTGGTATTGTTTCCTGGGTGTACAAATTGCATTCCATGTACTATTTTTCACTAAGTAACATAGTATATGAGTAAAACAGCAAGAGTTGAGCTAGCCAACGAGCTTCCAGAAAACAGCAATGTTGGGAAGTCTGATAGTTGCAGGAACAGAAAGGATAGTGGTTTTCTCCATCCTCACAGCAACTGCTTGTTGTAACTATGAACGTAACACACCTACAAAAACAACTGCGCCATTGCTAAAATCTTTGTCATGAGCATTACAGGCCCCAGATAGTAAATGTGACAGACAAAAAGACCAAAATACGCATCGTGCTTTGTACTGGCTGCCAAGCCTAGAAGCTTCTGGGTTTAAGCTTCTACAGTATTTTTCATCCACAGCCTATACATTACAACTGCTCTCCAGGGACAGACTGTTACAGTTTTTTCTTCCAAGCATGGAGCTGCAAAGCACACTGACAGCCTGCAGCTGTCCTAGGGTCAGAGATCAGTTCTCAGCCAGAGGGTGGTAGGTACCATGTCCCAGTGCAACGCTCTGAGCTGGCTGATACAGGAAAGCTGCAGGTGCTACCCCATCCTGGCAAGCATCACGGGGCAGAGCGACTGAACAGAGAGCAAAGGTTGTCAAAGGCAACTGAAAAAATTTGGGCCCACCAACAACGAGCTTTGCTTTCTGCAACACGCAACTCCAGCAACTGTACCAAGCAATAGACTCAGGGAAAACAAAGGTCTTACAGCCCTACAATAGTTCCACCCCAATGCTTACGTAGCATGTGGACACACAAACACCAGACTCCTGTTACCATTTACGTGGCAGAGGGTACAGCAAAAACATCTTAAAACTTTGCCACCTGAACAACAGTCACCATGCCATCTGCAGAGCTTACCAAAGGAGGCGTGTTAATCCTGGAAAATGAAAGAATCCAAGTAATATCCTTTCATCAATACCTTGTTTTTCAATTCATAATGAAGAAATGGCTTGTTACACCATATTTAATATGAAATGCTCGGAATCTAAATCTTCACTTCTTGCCAGAAAAAAGCAGCTGGGCTATTTCATACACCTGGGATTCATTCGGTATAGTATCTGTCAAGCCATTTCCTCAGCAGTGCTATCAACTGACCTTAAAACAGGCTCTTGCACAAGCAGGATGAGAATCTGGCCACAGTTCTTGGTTTTCAAACATCTATTTCTAAGCCTCTCCCTCAGTTAGTGCCAAACCATCTGGAGATTGTCTTGTATTTAGTGCTTTCATCCAGCTCCATTTCGCAAACAGTTAAGAACACACCACACAAAAGCAGACTGAAGTTTCTCTAAATGGCACAGCGTACAAACACACACAACGCACCGCGTTAAAAAATTCCTCTCGGTAACATTTCTAGAGCCACTTGGATTTCTAATACTCCTTGCTACCACCCAGAATAGCTCCTCTTGTTTCCCAGATCTATAATTTTAAAAATTGTTTTCAGTTTAAAGCCAAGCATTAAATTACAGATCTGCAAGTGCCATTTTGCTGGCTAAGTCAACTCTTGCATTATAGCAGTTACACCTTCCTTCCAGTCCCACCCTTCCAGTTTAATTGTACTTTATTTTGCTGTAGCTGTGCAGTTCTCTATTCCTCAGAGCTCACCTTGCCCCGCCGGGGAACGTGTCTTTCACCTCCAAAGAATCTGCCCAGCGAGTCAAGTAGGCCCGAGTCTCTGTGCCTTGGAGATCCATGTCTAGCATGGTCTGTAGTGCTCGCAGATGCCATTTTTGATCCGTGCCGGAAAGAGGAGCGTTTTTGTGAAGCCATCAAATCCGAATTCTCTGAAGCTGCTGCACTGTCCTCTTGGATGGTCTGTAGCTCGTCTGACTCTGAGGGCCGATCTTTGAAGGTGTTGTCTTCTCTTCCTGGGGCATCTCGGGAAAAGAGGCGGATCAAGTGGGGGCGACCAGTCCTGTCAGCTGGGTTGGCCTCAGGCCAGGCATTCTTCGGGTCTGCTGTGCCTTTGGAGTCTGTCACCGCTGGGCTCTTCGTGGAGGTCCCATTGTTCTGGTTCACATCTGCCTCTCCTGCAAACAACAAGGATGAGATATGAATGCAGGCCTGTGAAAAACAGCCCTGGAACAATGCTGCTTTCTTTCCCTTGCCTTGAGATGCTCATTTCATACAAAACCCGTAATATGTGCCGTTGTAATGAAACTATGTTCTCTACCAGCCTGTAAGAACATTAAGTTATCTTGGAACTGAAACCAGCATGATGTTCTCACACAAAATTTGCAGTAGTTCTGGGTGATTTTTTTAATTAATGCATTTGTAAATAGATCAATAAGTTATCTGAAGCACAACTGAAATTAACTTTATTTACTTGGAAAGCTTACTGAGGAGAAGGCTTTCAGTGAACAATCAGTATTCCCATAGTTTTTCCTTGAGGACTGCAACTGTTAAATGTGCCATTCTCCTTCAATACAGGAAAAAAAAAGCAGCACAACAACAACAACAAAAAAAAAAAACAAACCCCAAAACATTAAAGTGCCATTGCAGGACTGTGCCTCCTCAAGTGCACGTTTCCCTTTCCCTGATGCTGGAGATTTTACAATTGTCCTCACGTCAAAAAGGCAGAGAACCCTAAACTGCAATTTCTGCTTGGTCTCACGTGACAGTTTTTCTCTCTGTATGATCCTGGCACTCAGCATACGATGTCCTCACGCTGGTGCTGAAGGCCTAGAGCAAAACTGTCTGATTTGCATTTGCTGCCTGTGAGAAGTGACAAAAACAGTTACCAGAAGCTGATGAGTTTACAGTCAAGAAAGGTGCCAAGACAGACCTCTGTGGTGGAATAGAAATGTCTGCTGCCTTCTCCACAGTTGTGATCTGATGCAAGCAGTAAAATACCTGAAAAGCATCACCTGCAACACACAATTCCTAACCTGTAGTAGCTCCTTCCATCCCTAACAAAAAGATGTATGGAGCTTTCTATAGGCTACACCATGATTCCTACTGTTCCAAAAGAAACTGGACCCACTGATGAATGTGTCTTATCTCCAAGGAACACCAAAAGAGTATTAGTAGGTCTTGCAAGCAACATTCAGAGCAGACACCTCCCACGCCCTCACTCTGTGTCAGAAAAGATTTTTGGAGGTAACAAGGCTCCAACTTTCCAAAATAAGTTAGTCATGTTACCTTTAGGGTCTTTTGGTCGTCTCACTACATCCCCATTTGATGTGGTCCTTTTTGCCATGGGAGGGATAGGATTTGGCAAATCCCGTTGTGTTTTCCAAGTACTCTGGGTACTATTTTGCTGATTCACCAGAGCAACTTTAGACTCGACACAGTCATTTCATACAATTTTGCCCACCCGCAGGGTACTAAGGAAACCTCATCTCAGGATGAGAGTAATTCCAAAATAATTTTATGGGTAACGACACAAGACAGTAATGATGGCTCCTGTAAATATATACCAGTCCTTAGGTTATCATTTGTTGTGATCAGTCTGCTACAGTTTTTCAAACATAATGTCCAGTGTTGTTGTGTAACACTTTTCTTTTTCCTCTGTGAAAAGCACCTAGAAAATGCTGGGGGAAAAAAATTCCAATAAAATTTTCTTTGGTTAAAACATCTGAAAGTATTTCTCAGCAGTGCAATTATTTAAGCAACACTGATAGTTACAGAATACCTCATCAATGGAGAGAATGAAAATATTTATTGTACCTTTGGGTATTCCCAAGTTTTCCTCAAAAGGTACATTCAAACTTACTAGAAACTCCTAAAATTCCCAAATGAATTTCTTAATCAAATGAAAGAGAAAGTAACTAACGTGGATATCTAAAGCGTTCTCAAACTGCAAAACATTTTTAATAGCAACTCTAAGCCTGGATTCTATACCATAGTATAAATCCATTCAAGGACAGAAAAAGGAAAACAAACAAAAGGGCTATTGTATTTAATTAAATGCATTAACAAAACACCAGAGCATCTGCATACTAATATTTTTTACAACAGTTGTTCTTTGTGCCACTGAATACGGGTATTGGTAAGCAACAAAGAAGGGTATTTGTACCACAAAAGTAGCTTCTCCCGATGCATACGCAGTGAGCTATAAAGTATAAGTCCTTCTGTATGCTTTATCTCAGTAATGAAAGCACACATTTTAGTTTTTCTCTAGATTTTCTGCAAGCTTAAGTCTTCTTCAATATTAAAAACTGCATAACAGAGAGAGATCACTAATATTTGAGCTAACTAATCAAAATCTTCAAGAACATTTGGAGAGACAGATCACTTTAATAATCTCTTAAGGGTATCCAGACTTGATGGAGGATGTAAACATATGCTTATTTGTTCATTTAATAACAAATATTTAGAAATCTTTTATTAAAATCTATTATAAGTGCTGTGCATATGATACTGATATTCTTTTCTCTGTTTCTCCCTGCAAGACAAAGCTCTCATTAAAACAGAGTACCCTCCCTGTACCATATTACTTGTACAAGAGAAAGCTGCCCAAGGAAGAAGAGGTCTTCAGGCATTTTTTTTTTTTCCTAAACTCTTGTAAAATGGGTTAAAGAGTAAAGTACAGCAGAATGCATTGCCATAGCCATTACCAGAAGGCTGTTGTCTGTTTATATTTAAGTGAATAAAGTCATTGAATGTTGTGCAAGTGAGAGCACGAGAAAAGCACATCCTCACTTTAGCCCAGAAGCAGCAGGAGGGAGCCAGATGGGGAGCAGGGATTTGGCCCTCCAGGCATGGCCGAGGACCACTCCCAAAGGCAACGCCACCTCTCCATTTCCCCTCGCTCTAAGTGGCTCTGGAGCCTGCTGCTGGCACAATTTTCCCTCTGTAAGAATGAACAAAGCCATTTGTTCCCCATATACACACTGGGTCCCAAAATGAAGGACTATAGATGGACCAAAAAAAAATAATCTCAACAGTCTGTTAATGAATGAAAACAGAAATTCCAAAGGTTCTTTCAATGAAACAATATTAAAACCAACCTCTTACTGACTTTATTAGTAGTTAGGCCACATTTAAGAATTTTCAAAACCACTGTGACATTAGTAGTTAGCCCATTTCTTCAGAATCAACCTAACACATTCACATAAACCTCTAACAAGCCAGGACCTCTGAGCCCTGTGGTTCAAACAACAGCTACTATCTAAAAGATGGAAAAGTGTGTTATACAGCTTCTGCTGAAGAAACCTTGGATAGAAATATCCTTCTCAGGGGTTACTTGGTAGAGCTGTCTATAGTCATCCCTCCTTCTGTCTGCAGTCTTCTTCCATACAGAAGACAAGCCGAGAAGCGGCTGTCAAGCTAAGAGTTTTAATATGTTCAGTTTAGAATAAAAAAAGGATTACTAAATTTTCATCTCCTCCCACTCCTTTCCAGTCTTGCTTTTTTGCAGATACTTGTAATTCCTCTCACGTTTTTATTGCTGCTCCCTCTACAAATGCTATAAAATAAATGTCGAAAATGAAGCTAATAAAAGCTGAAGCACATTCCCCTAAATTGGCTTCTCAAGAGAGGCTTAGTTCAACAGTCAGAGCGCACTGCAAATATTGGTTGTAATAATACATGACAGCAGCTTAAATATTTGTACAAAATCTTAAGAATTAAGTATTATTTACTTGTAACAAACACCTGAAAGTACATTAATCAAATCTGTAACACCGAATACTTAATATATTTTATTGCAACTAGAGATTGCTGTCACTGATTGCTAATTTCCTTTTTCTTGGCGTTCTTTTCTCAGGGTATGAAGGTGAAAATTATCTCACTTGATTTTGGGGACCTTTTAAATCAGATTTTTATTTAGCTTAAATCATGTGTATTTATATATTTCATTCACTGAAGAGCACTGCTTTAGTGTGTTTTTATCCTTTTCTACTTTTTTGATCCTATCTCTTCCATAAGAGGACAACTGGATAGTTGAATGTAATGCAGTGCAGTTCTCAGTTCTGAGTCAACTATATTTCAGTGTGTTTACTGAAAAGCTGATAATATCAAGTAGAACATCTTTAATTTTGTACTGACCCAGTTTTAGTCACTTGAACAACAGAAGGTGACGCTTAAAAATCACTCAGCTTTGTAACACCTAAGATTTAAAGACTTTCAGTAAGTTGTAGTAACAAGGCATATGTACAATTTATTAGTAATAGTTTGCCTTCCATTACTTAAGAAGCTGAATACCACTATTCTGGAACATGTGGCTTTTAGTAATAGTCATGGTAATATCAGGACACTTGAAAGAATGAAAAGGACAGAAAGAGCACGTCCATCATCACTACATATACACTGCAGCTGAGGATGTCTGGCTTCCAGCTCTGCTTTAAGGTAACTGTTTCCCAGCATTTTTGCCTTTCCTTTTTACATAGTCAGGTTCTCTAGAAAAACGGCCTTAAGGAATTGTTTTACAGGAAGTAGAACATAAGGCACTGTTGGGAGCCCTAATTCAACTCTGTCTTTGGGTGCTGTCATGAAGCCACACACTGCCATTTTCCTGCACTATCACGCACCTCGCTTCAAACTCTAATGTTCTTCAACAGATGGAACAATGGAGCTTTGGATGTGCATGTAAATAAGTCCAAACATGCAGCTGTAATTACACACAGTGACCTACTGCACAAGCCAGACTCAAATAAAAATCAGGCCAATTTAATGCTTAATTTCCTTGGAAAAAGGGTCCAACTATTTGGTGCTCAGCTGTATCAAGTATCAAAGGCAAGTGTAAAAAAACCTGCTGATCCTGCAGACCAGTGCAGGTCATCTGTAAGAAACAGCAAGGCCAGTCCTGGTTTCCAGACAGAGCTCTACTGCTGGAGATGGCATCGAGGAGCGCTAAAAGGGGAAAAGGGGATGAGAGAATGGGTGCAAACCAGTAAATTGGTGAGGAGAAAGGTTAAGCAGACAAGGCTACAATCACCTGGTCATTTGCTAAGTGACTTTAAAAACCACAGGAGTTACCCAGTTAAAAAGGTGGAGGCGGTTCCACTCTCTCCCTTTGGGCACCAGTGAGAAGTACAATCCAGATGCCAGTTTGGACTCTTACTGCAGCACAGCTCACAGAAGAATAGAGGGTCTACAGCCATTAGGCTTCATTACAGAAGGATTTGGAAAGGGGGAGGAAAGAATCACGTCTGCATTGTTAAATCTGAACTGCAAAGCTTCATTTATCCTCATTATGCTAAGGCACCAAAGACAAAAAATGGCTCTCGGCCTAACTTCACTAATATAGTTAGGAGGCAATGTGCCATCAGACATTTCACTTCACAGATCTAATTACTGGGTTTGTCTGATGCTTGTCAAACTGTTGGAAATCAATTTTGAACAAATATTTCTCTTTGGAATAGATATCATGCAGCATAATTGTGAAACAAACAGTTGGTCATAGCTCCGAACACAACGAGAACCGATCTGCTGGTGCATTTAGCCTTTACACAAATGCTTTTTTCCCATTTTCTGGCAGAATGAATGCAGGAAGAAATGCCAGTGTGTCTCATCATACTGATTCACATGAGGTAACACTCCTACCGCAGTTAGACAAGAGATCACTTCCATTACAGTTCACTCTCCTCCCTCCCTCCTTGCCAAAGCTTATCACTTTCAGGGAATAAAAATCCACCCAAAGGCAAACTTTCTCTATAGCTTCAGAGTAAGTGAAGGAAGAATATTTTTTTCTGCAGAAGAACGTCCCCTTCTCCTATAGGCTAGTCAAGCTGTAGACAAAATGTTCACAAAATGAGAAGCCTTCTGCTAACCACAACATGCACTCCTTTGACTTACCTTTATCACTGCGTATATTACACATTATAAAGCATATAAGGCTCTTACCAGACAAGAATGAAACGTTGTGAGGGTGTTTCTGTTCCCTTGATGAGTGGAGTACACTTCTACTCTGATCTGATGAAGCAGTGAATAAGGGGTCTATTATGGCACAATTTTCCTTACTATAAACCTTAGTACGCAAAAATATAGCAAGAAGTGGAAAACCCCACCTGGTCCAGTGTAGACTTATAAATACCAGTAACTACAGAGTTTTATTTACTTCTATAGAACTAAGCTGAATAAAAAACCAAGTTTAGTTCTGTACTACATTTTGGGTCAATAAAGATCACTGGCAAAGCCTGCAGGAAAGGATTGCACTGCTCTTGTTAAAGGCAAAACACATTTTTAGAGCTGACTTTTAAACTGCATTGCTGTGGCCAGATTAATAGAATTTCCATTTAAAATTTTAAGAGAAAAGCCTGACAAATGTTGCTTTCCCTGAATCCCTGATGTCCTGTAGAATACCAGTTCTTAGGCTTTCTCTGCAGGCTGCTGGACTGAAAACCAGTAGGTGAAATAGGAGCTATTCATTCTAGACCTTCGCTAATACCCAGGTCTTGGCACAACTGCAATCAGTGTCATGAAAGGTATCATCTCTCCAAGCCCTCCCCGGCCTTTTCCTATGGAAGTGCAGCCAAAGGAAGCAGAGCTTGCCCCTGCAGCAGAGCTCACCTGAAAACACAGACAGGCTTTCATGGACAGTTCACATCCTATTATGGAAACACCTGTCCTTTCAGGTTAAGCAGGAGAAAGAAGTGACACTATGTCTGTATTATTCACACTTGAAGTATTTTGAAGGAAATAAATATTGCGTTCACTCAGGTAGAATAAGCATATGTCCTTTTTTGCATAAAACTATGCTGTAGGAAAACCAGAAATTTTTGAGAATTACAATTCTTTTAGATTTTCTACAGTATGAAAAAATAAGTGCAGTTCCTCTCACTTTGTTTCTGATACTACCCTAAAATGTATTCCAGATCTGCTGATAAAAACCTCTAAAACTTGACGTATTTTGGCATCAATTCACAAGTAGCTGTTTTACAAGGTAAGAGACCCAGTAAAACCTCTCTTGGAATGACCAGTAACCTTCCTTTCAAGGGGCCAGTCAATGAAAAACTCGCTGGCTGCCAAAGGCGTCTGTAACACTTGTGCTGTACTTTTGACATTGGAATAAATCAACATTCCAAGCTGACTTGACACTTTCTTCTTGGTTCCCCCAGCTATCTGACACCAATGTGACACCCATCTCCAAGAGGGGCCAGAAGGAGGATCCAGGGAACTACAGGCCTATCAGTCTGACCTCATTAGCAGGGAAGATTATGGAGCGGTCCACCCTGAGTGCACTCACATGGCAAGTGTAGGACAACCAGGGGATCAGGCCCAGCCAACGTGGGTTCACGAAGGGCAGGTCCTGTTTGACCAACATGATCTCCTTCTATGATCAGGTGACCCATCTAGTAGATGGGGTAAAAGCTGTGGATGTTGTCTACCTGGACTTTACAAAGCATTTGACACTGTCCCCCACAGCCCTCTGCTGGAGATGCTGGCAGTTCATGGCTTAGACAAGTGTACTCTGCACTGGGCTGAAAAGTGGTTGGATGGCCAAGCCCAGAGAGTTGTGGTAGATGGAGTTAAATCCAGTTGGTAACCAGCCATAAGTAGTGTTACCCAGGGCTCAGTGCTGGCGCTGGTCCTGCGTAACATCTTTATTGATGATTTGTGTATGAGGGGATCAAGTGTACCCTCATTAAGTTTGCAAATGACACAAAATTAAGTGGGAGTGTTGATCTGCTTGATGGTAAGAAAGCTCTACAGAGGGATCTGGACAGGCTGTATCAATGGGCCGAGGTCAATGGTATGAGGTTTAATAAGGCCACAGGCCAGGTCCTGCACTTTGGTCACAACCACCCCAGGCAACGCTACAGGCTTGGGGAGCAGTGGCTGAAAAGGACCTGGTGGACACCTGGCTGAATATGAGCCAACAGTGTGCCCAGGTGGCCAAGAAGGCCAATGACATATTGGCCTATATCAGAAATAGTGTGGCCAGGAGGAGGAAGGAAGTGATTGTCCCCTGTACTTGGCACTAGTGAGACCACACCTCAAGTCCAGTTTTGGGCACCACAGTACAAGAAAGACATTGAGGTGCTGGAGCAGGTACAAAGGATGGCAACAAAGCTGGTGAGGGGATTGGAGAACATGTCTCATGAGGAGAGGATGAGGGAGCTGGGATTGTTTAGCCTGAAGTAGAGGAAGCTGAGAGGAGACCTTACTGCTCTCTACAGCTACCTGAAGAGTGGTTGTAGTGAGGCCAGCGTTGGCCCCTTCTCCCTAGTAAATAACAACAGGACAAGAGGAAGTGACCACAAATTGCATTAGGGGAAGTTCAGATGAGATATCAGGAAGAATTTCTTCACTAAAAGAGTAGATAAGCATTGGAACAAGCTGCCCAGGAAAGTGGTTGAGTCACTGTCCCTGGAGGCATTCAAAAAAATGTGTCAATGCGCTTTGAGACATGGTCATGAAGGTGCTGAGTAGAAGATTGGACTTTATGATCTTGAAGGTCTTTTGAAACCTTAATAATTCCATTTTCTATGAGAAGATAGCTCTTGGAGCTCAGGAAGCAGAACTAGAAAAATCTGTAGTTTATACTGAAGGCTGCCAATCCAAGAGAGGTGAGCTGCTAGAAATGCTCTCTACTACCTACAGTCACCGTTGATCTGCGTAAGGATAATCAAATTGATCAACCCTCTGCATGGGGGACAAGAAAGGACTTTCAGATTTTAAGTACTACGTCTAGGGTATGCATTGTTTTATACAAGCAGTACCAGTTTGCATGGGTCCCCCAGAGTCTGGTTAAAATAAATACACTTCTCCCAATATGGCAGCAATTGTTTCCAGGTCATACTTAATTACATACAAAATTGTATGCACCAGTAAATTATGTCCCTTACCAGCATCATCTACTTTCTTTAGTTTGCCTCTTTCACTTCAGGGACCCAATGCTTACAAGCTAGATGACAAACGTGACATGGATTTCAATAAATATTTATACCGCCTATAAAAGTAGTGCTGGATTATGGACTGATAAACAAGAAATATTATTCTTGCAAGATTATTAGGGTAATCAGCAGCTTGATTTTCTTTTTTTTCTTTTCTATCCCCTAATGTCTGCTAGACTTCATTGTCCTAAAGCATTTTGAACATGTAACCATGACCCATCCCTTGTTACAAGAGTACTGCAGTAAAGTGAACAGCAGGGTCCTTGTCATTTGGCAGCCTTTGGAAGAGGGATCCCTGTAACCGGTGGTTCAGGCGCTGTGGGGAAGTGTTGCTGTGGTAAGGTAATTATGTGGTAGGGTAATTATGCTGACATTTGCAATTCTACCTGATAAAACCATGGCACAACCAATGAATGACCAGATGAAAGCACGCAGCAATAAGACATCTAGCTGGAATGGTGACACACTAATAAGCATGCTAAGGCTTGTGAATTAGCAAACAGCACATAATTTTTAGTTTTGCTGACCATTTTATGATTTGAAAGGGTTGGTTCTATGAGACAAATATAAAATAAAAATGAAACCTAAAAATACTCTATTCATTACAGCTTGTGTTCAGCATTATTGGTCCACTGCAGGCAAATAAGTTTTACAGTATCACTGTGTAAAAAGTAGTTGTACTGAACCAGAGATTGATATACTATCATCAGGACTCCTCTTGCTGCAAAACTCTTCTGTTCTGTCAGTTCTTTCACCAAGACACACACAACTGGCATCTGCATGTCAGAGATGTGACACTGGCGGTCTGCAGTTATAACCCAGTGTAGTGGTCCGTACCCAAAGTCTGGGTATGAAGAGGAAGCACATGTGGTTACTGTGGGCTGAAATGCGTTAACGTCCCCATACCCACTGTGAGGAGCTGCTCTTTGAGAGACAGGTTTTAGCCTTGATGAAGTAAAACCAGCATGGTATCTCCCCCAGAACTGCACACCCTGTATGATTTACGTCTTTGAGTATCCTCTTTCCTTTCTGTTCTTGCTGAAGAAACTTAGCCCTTACAGAGATGCTCAACTGAAGTAGCAAAAGGAGTAGTGGCAGCAGCTGAAATAGCCACGATCATTCTGGCCATGTCAAAGACAAAAGATCAACGCAAGGCAGGCAGCAATATGTTTCAAACCACAGGAGCTGCAGCAGTAACTACAGACCAACTCTACGCATTGTTACAGATGATGCCAAAGTTTAAAATCAGAAGTACAACGCACCTCTTTTTTAATTAAGCCTACTCCGAAAATCACCCAGATTCAAGACACAGGAAATTAGCTGGAGGGCCAAAGTTACACATTGTCACTGCATTGAGCTTAAATTCCTCCTCTTCCCTTGTTCTAATAGGGGTTTATAATTATAGGTTATATATCTCTGCAATTCACTAATGCACCTTTGTAAAGAAATTACCAGTTATTATTAGCTTTTGAGGTCTTGCAGAAAAGTTTTCTACTGCATCATCTGCTGCCTCTACCGAACTGCACTGTCCAGCTACATGTCAAGAAAGCAACCTCTTTGGGAATACATGGCACAAACCATAGCAAAAAGAAAATGGCTCCGTTCTCTCCTATTTGTTGCATGGGTGTGTGAAGGTGTTACATGCTTCTGAGTGTATTTAACTAAAGAAATATGCAAGTAAAAAGAGGCATTCAAAAAAGCTAAAAGTAACTCCTGCAGGAAAGCAATTCGTGATCTCAAGATTTTAATCAAAACCAATCCACTTGATTGCACAAATGGCCTTGATACTCTCTGCCTGTTTTCACAGAGTTGGTCATTTGGTCATCCGTGCCACAGATGTACAATGAAGAGCTGAAACGAAGCCCACACGGTGTCCTACCACTGCAGAGGAATGCAGCAGTGTGGGCCTGGCTCACAGCCTCTTTCTCTTGTTTTCCAGAACTTCTGGCATTGCCTCAGTTTGCTGAGGGTTACAAGGGGGAGTACAGAAAACAAAAAAGGCTGTAGTTGAAACCAGTGGGACTTGCTATGGCAGAAATTTGGAATCTATGAGAAGCATGTGGCAATTCTCCACACAGCCCGCAGAGAGTTTTTTAAAAACTTAATCAAAGAATTTTATCCACCCACTAGTTTCAAAGAAAAATGTTCCTTTGTGTTACTAGAACATACAGGTTTGGTTTAATCTTGAGAGTCTCACAAAGGATCCTCCCACAACAAAGTGAGCTGAGGCATCATCAGGAACAATTTCATGTACTTAGAGGAAAAACGAAATCACGTGTTTGATCCATCAGCATTTGTATTCCTTAAAAACTGTGCAACTGACTACTATTAAACAACTATTGCTTAATTATTCATCTTTTCTGATAGTCACACTGAGCCTGAATGATCATTAGGCTGCAAAACCTGTACATGTGAGCATGATAGGCAGCACAAAAACCAGCTGTAGAATATTTTCCCGTTAAAACCCATCACACAGCCTGTCCAAAAGAGGGATTGATAACATTGCTGTTTTTTCTTGACCAGGGGTTAAGAGTCCAAGTGGTATATTATTATTTAGGAAGTATAAACTGCAGGAAAAAAATACAGTTGTGATAAGTTAACCAAATACACTAACTGTAAGAAACGCACTTTGTGACCACAGGGAAACTACTTACAGCTACAAAGCCCTATTTAGATGAACTGCATTTTAGTCCTATGGAATAATATTCTTTATGTGTATCAAGTTTTCCTGAGACCTAAAATTAGCCTGAAAAAACCCAACTTCACAGTAGTGAATATAGCCTAAAGTACTGCATATGAAATTTTCATATGTTAAAAAAAAAAGATAACGTGAATGATTGTAACTCTCGCCAAACCAACATACTGGGGGTTTTTTCTGGTTTGGGGACATAACTTCAAAAAAGTTTAATTTCCAAGATAGCTTTGTATAGAGCAGGCACAGGAAAAAAAAGCAAACTCCAGGAATGGGGCAGTCCTAGAGAGTGCACAGTGCAAGGTTGGTATCTGGTAGCTGTGAAATACCTGCAGGATGTTGTCATCAATATGCTTGAAATTTTCAAGCATCCCTCAGGTGTACATTGCTCTGTCTCTGAATTTCAGTCTTTTCCCTGTTAATGTATTCTGAAATGAAGCTTTAAACAGCCCCCTTGATCTCAGGGAGTCACCATCATTACAGAATTCACACTGAGGGGAGATACTTTGGTAGTTTTTAGAAGAAAATATTTTCCAGAAAATTCCAAGATACACTAAAGTCTTATAAATGACACATTCAGAGTACAAAGTACATATTTACTAACATTTCTAAAATATCTGAAATAGCCAGACACAAATAACCCTGCAGGCCATTTTTCATTGTGTTGCACTCTTGTACTTGTAAAACAAAATTGAAGATCTGTCTCTAAAGAAGTGGGCAAAAAAATAAAAGCCAAAAAGGAGATGTTCAAGGCTGCCTAAACTGCAGTTCTCTAGAACCAGAATGAGTGCACAGCTGTTAAACACTGTACTGGTCTGAACTGTCTTTGAAATTAATTTTCACCTTACATCTGTGGTGAAAGGTCAGAGGAGTCCAGGAGACAGAAGATATAAGGACATCTGCGTCCTGGGACAACACAACAACCATCTTGTGACTCACACCTCTAGCTCAACCCAAGACATTAGCCATGGAAGAAGCTCACACCTCTGTGGGGTCAACAGCAACACCACCAGTTGCATCCATGAGGTGGACCAGGTCATCAGCTTCAGTGCCAGTTCAAGATGCTGGCAAAGAGAGAAGGTCCCTCTCTGATATGGACATTGTGACCAATAAACATCTGCAGCTTCAGCTCTGCCTTTGGTATGGACAGTGAGAAACTAATTCTGCCTAAAAGATCAGCAGCTAACTGGTAATCTTAAAAACAACAGCCCTCCTTCACAGAGGAGTCACTTCAGGAATGCTCAGTATTTCAGACCTTAGTCCACCCAATAAATGCTTACTCTGAGCAAATTTTTAAATATATTCTTTTAACAATATGAGATTATAGAGGTGACAGAATTATCACTGAACTCTGGAGACAAACCCAAAAGCCAGGTTACACAGGAGAGTAAATCCACATGCCATATACAAAGCTATGTATAGAAACCACCCACACCCGAGCACACTTATGACAAGGATGCTGCTTTGTCTAGAAGCTGCATTAATGGAGGATGTCAGCACAGACTGAAGAGCAGAGCCATGTAACTGCTGTGGCAGAAAGAGTACAAGGGATAAAAAAAAAGGTGTTTCTTTTGATGATTAAGAGGTTAATGAGAAACATGAACTGAGGCATTTACAGACAGATACAAACCACCTTGTCTATCACCTTGCCTGTCCATCCTGCAAGCAACGGCCAGCATTTAGCAGGGAATAAAGGAACACAGCACAAAAAGTCCCATGGAAAGACTGTACACTCCACGGTGAACCACAAAAACCACAGCCTTAAGTGTCTGGATGCAAGTCATCCAACCTTGAAGGAAAGGACAGTATTTGCAGTTCCAACTGGTCATGCTGGCCTGTTGCTCTCCCATGTCAGGCACCTTGTCCCTCTCTGCCCCCCATCAGTTGCCAGTCTTTCCTTCCACCTCCTCTTCACTAGGCTTCTGAACCAAAGCTGCTGTTTCAAACCACTCCTGTGAGTGTGCCACCTACCCCCCTCCCACAAGCTCCACCTCCACAGATATCATGATCCCTCACCATACTGCTGCAGGTTTTAACAGGCTTCTGGACCAAACTCCAGATCATCTCTGCACAGCAATCAACCTCTGAAATGTCTCCTTGGCCAATACCAGTCAGAAGACAGTACAAGCAGACAACAAATTCTCACTTCTAAATCAGTTACAAGAGTCACAAGATTAAAGCACTCTCTCTCCTGACTTATGCTGTCAAATGCTTAGAACCCACTTATGTCTTCAGACACTGGGAGTTAGCACAAAATGTCTAAATTCAAAGGGTTCCTGCTTGGAAAATAAACACTGCTTGCTGCTGCTCTGGACTATTGACTTTTGTCAGTGCATTAAGGAAGAACTTTCTAAGTAATTTCAGAATACATTTCACAAACATTTCTCCAACAGTATCCCATCAATCCCCTACAGCTTTGCTAAGATGACACTGCTGGATCAGCGTTTGCCCACGGTTCTCTTCTCCAGCCTTAAGTGTCACTTGACTGACCCAATTTTGGAATTTTGTCCTTTCTGCACTAAGAGATACTTCATTTCTCATCCTTTCCAGAGGAATTTAAATAGCCAAGCTAACACAAAGACCATACAGTAATGCATCTTCACATGCCAATTACAAATAGGTTTCTCCCCATTCCATTTTACAAGCTCATCTCTCTACAGACAGTGCATGAAAGGAAAACAAAACATTTGTATATTGGCAGAAGGAGTGGGCAAAACTATTTTTTTCTATTTACAAGATTTTCAGAGTAGCCTCGCCATTGGTACAATCTGAGCAACATGAAATCTCACATTCCTAAAAGATGTATTGACACAGTGTTAGCTAGACAGAGAATAAATGTGCTCTGCCCTTGCATCATTTCAAAGTCGTCTTCTTTGCCACGCACTTGAAGCCAGATGAAAGTTGTACAGCTACTCTAAGGCATGATGCATGTGCAGTTCCGTCTGAAGAGATCCTGGCAACCAGCTGAAGCTTAGCACAGAGCTAACACGGCTTCCCTTTGGCACCAAAATGCAAAGGAGTCGAGCTCCAAGTCTCACAGCCTGCCTAAACTGGACAGAAGCGTGGTGTGCAGGCTTACTGCAGCTTCTTTCCATGGATTTAATTTCCAGCACATATGATGGGCAATCATTAACTCCTCAATATTCTTCTGCTACAAGATCAAAGGAAAACCAGATGAGCTTACCACAGAGGTGGTCATATTTCACTACTTTTAAATCTAAGTGCAGCTCAGCTACTGTTCTTTGTTAGAATTTTCTGTCTATCTAGTGGATGACTGGATTTTACACTGTGAAGTCTATCAGTCAGGACAGTGTACTTTTATAACACACTAGTTATATGCAAATGTTATGTACTTTGTGCATACTAACTGAAAGTAGAAAAATTAAAATTTCCTACTCCTCTCACCTTCCCATGTACAGTTCTGCTCATTTCAAGGTCTGAATGACAGATACTTTTAAAGAGGTCTTCTGTTCTCAACTCTGCTTGCAGAAATAGCATCCACTTTTCACTTTACCATAGTATTTTATCCTGATACCGAACTTCCTTCCATACACAGAGACAAGTTTCACTCTCTTCTCCCTGGTGCCAATGTACTCCAAACACGGATGAATGTGAAAGCCATTTGTCCAGATCATGGACCAACCTTTACACTAAATATTCAGTGATCTTCAGTATAAGAACCGGTTTAATTTCTCACTTCTTTTGCCTTATCTGATGAGCATTTTGCCTAAAACATGTAAAATAACATCTATCCTATGTTTCTCTTTGCTGAATTCCCAAATATAAACATGCACACAAGAAAAATTTCCTTTAACAAATTGAATTTAATTGGTAGGATTTCTCCATGCAAACTGACAACTGCTGTAATTTTTTCAAAGATGGAAACTAGTTAGAAAACACGCTTGGATACTTGGATCCTTCTCTGCAAAATGAAACCTCTACAACCTCCAACCTGTGCTAAAAGTTTCAAATTGTCATTTTTTTCAGGCTGCTTCATCTTTAAAAAACTTATTTCTTAGAGTCTTAGATCTATCTTTCCCCACCCCAGAATGCAGGTTATAGAAATGAACGTACAGAAACCAGTTTATATATAAACACTACAACAGGCTGAGGCAAGCTTAGCACAGAGTAAAGCATTTATTGTGCTTACCACCATATTTACCTGTGGTATGTGGCAAGGATGGCAGTGCCTGCCATGCAGCCACAAAAGTCTGCTGAATGAAAATTAAATTCCTGCTGGAATCACTAAAGGATGTTCATATGGAAACAAGTTCATAAATCATAAATGCTGTATTAGAAGAAGTAAATAAAATGTCAGGAAAAATTTGAATTCTGTGTTAGACTTGGGATTCTTAGTTGGCAAAAGCACAAGGTAATGGGCCCTAGTGACATATCCAGGGAGCACAACAAACTGTGGCACTGTGGGAATTACTAGTCACTATAAAAAAAATACCAATGTTTACATGATTCATCTCTTTAATTAAAGGCACATGTATCTAGCATTTCAGTTGGATTTCACCTGAGATAGTCAGAAAAACATCCAGGAAATTAATAGGAAATCCCAAAGCTGCTAAAGTAAATCTAGACATACAGTTAGTCCATTCCTGCTAACCATCTGTCAGAACAGCCTTTTCAATTCCTGCTTTAAGATTTTAGTATCTAACCTCAGCTATTCTACGTCTTTAAAAACTCCATCCCACGCTCCATCATTACAAACCACGTTATACACTTCTAAGTATTATTAATAAACCTGTTCTCATCTAGACTACACATTAGACATTTTCTACACACTAACAAATCACTGAATTAGATTGCAAATAATAAGCAGTTTTTAAAAGTATAAATAGAAACCCACCAACACTTTCCCCCCTGCTGAACACTCGTGAGCTGTACCATAGTTCTAAATGTGACTCAACGCTATACGAAGAACAATGGTGACAAAGTGTATAAAACTGCAGCAGTGATCGATGGTACTTTACACAATATCTGCTTTTCAGTAGCAGCATTCTAAGAGTGAAAAACTGCTTACACTGTACCAAGCCTTGTACCAGTTTGTGGGAGTTACTGCTATTAAAAAAAAAAAG
>JANIJG010000710.1:78280-90719 GCA_024611175.1 Megaceryle torquata | reverse complement strand
GAGAAAAAAAGAACTCACAAAGTTTATTTTGCTATTTGAGTATATAGAAAGTCACTTTTTATATGATGAAGAAAACACTTTCATCAAAAAGAACTATGAGTTCTGAGGTCTAAAATGACACTATGATTGAGCTACACATGATCTGAAATCTTTTAACAGGCAAAAAACCCCACTATAAACACATTTTTCCAAGGGTTGTTTGTGCATGTTCCTTACAATCCATCCAGCAAGTATGAGAATGAGTAAAACCACCACTTCCAGAATAATTTATGAAGAGCATGAGAGCAATTCAGTAGGTTACACCAGAAGAAATATCTCAGGGCAGCACCTGTATACAGAAGACACATGTGCCACGCATTCCTGGTTACCCTAACTGAAGGAGCAACTCCAAGAAGCCAGGTGGTACCGTGACTGCCTTCTGAAGGCAGCAACTGCTCTGCTCACACCTCAGGTCAGCAAGTCACAACGCGGCCCTCAGCACCATGCTCATCCCAGCCAACAAACCCTTCTGGCGCCTGGAGCGGACTTGGTGCTGCGCTACCCTGGGACTCACAGGCTCCAGCTGGCAGCTCCCCAGGTGCAGCAGACCTGTGTCTGCCTCCAAAAGGCTGAACTGGTGGCAGTCCTGAAGGGTGCTCCACGTGCGCTCACACAACACGGAACGCCCGTGCGCGCAGGAGCCACCACACGCTGCTGAAATACAGACAACCACCCTGCCTCCACTTTCACAGCAGGAAGCCTTTGTTCTTCTGCCTCTCAGGAAGCTGTGCAGACAGCTTACGGAAGGTAAAAATTGCTCTGCAGACAGAAAATAGCTGTGTTAATCTTATCCCCGAAAATTAAAGGTCATTTATTTCCCAGGTAAACGCTTTAAGAACATTTCTGTAGTCACAAACTGTGATTGTTTGGCAAAATAAGAAGTCTTGCCTATTCAGTCTGCGCTATCCCAGAAAGTTATTTAGCATCCTTTTGGAATATGTAAATAAGCCTTTGCAATTTAGTTTAGTACTCAATTCAGGATGTAGCCCAGCAAAATGAATTATTATGGATAACCAGTGCAGTCTGCCAAGGGGGTACCACAGACAAGCCCAATGTGCTAGAGGAAGCAGCAGGAAAACTGCCTGTGTACCTCAAGATCTGTGTTCATGGCTTACGGAGGGTGTCATTTTTCCTTCCCTGAAAGCCTGAGCTACTGGAATCAAGAGAAAATGGTATAATAAGAGGCTATAAAAGAACAAACAAACAAACAAACAAAAAAAACCAAACCAAACCAAACCAAAAAACCCCAAAACCAAACAGAAGAAAAACCACCTTAACTCTTACCTTTAGTAACTGTAAAGAGTAGTTAGTAAAATGATGGCTTGAGGTTACCTTGCCGTAGTCCCAAGTGCACCAGCAGCAGGCTCTGCAGCCTCTTCCCACCCACACATGCTGGGCTTTACCTTCCCATGTTCAAGGCCAGCTCTGTTACAGGGCAGCTGTAAGACGGGCTCAGATCACTGGGAAACAGCTCCATTGAGAGAAAGACCTCTGAGATGCCTCCTGGGTCACTGGCCTGGTGTTACAGTTAATCTCCAGCTCTTGGACAGGCCTGGCCTCATGTCTAGTCCCACTGGGACCTGCCAGGTTGCTGCAGACTTGCCTGGTGGTCACCAGAGTGCACCCCACTCCGGCAGCCATCCCTAGTCCCACCCTTCTCCACTTGCTCGGGTATCTGAGGTGCCTGCCCTGTCAGCCTGGGTCCCGGCTTGCCCCAGCACTCAGCAGGCCATGCTTCCTGATCCCTGACAGCCTAAAAGCATCCAAACACAAAAAAACCCAGAAAAATCAGTGATTTTTGAGTACTCATATTACCTTCGGCCTTCAAAAAATACTGAAATAAAACTGATCTGTGCTCAATCTGATGAGTGCAAGAAAAACACACGGTGCCACCTTGTTCCTAGATGCAATTTCAATTTACAGAATTGCCTCCAGTATACACTGAATTATCCTAACTACCTAAATAAAATGAAACAGAGAAGGATTTGAACCTCAAGGTTATACCTGCCAGCAGCAAAATAGCCCCCTGAGGATAGTTTTGCCTGAGAAACAGAAGTGAAAGGAAAGCAATCACATACTGATCAACAAACCAAGATATATTTTATATATAAAAAAAAAAAAAAGTAGTTCATAATTAGGACAAAAACTTGTACTTGCAAAAGCCTCCAGCTAAAACTGCTCACCTTTCAGATACTGTCATATAGAGGTATTTTCTGAAACAAATCCCCTCCTCCCTACCCACATCTCCTCCCAACAACTGTTTCTGTGACATTAAACAAGACAGGTCTATCAAGCAACAAAGAAACTACGAGACTTAGTATTTGGAATAGAAGAACATCTACCCCATTTCTGAATTCCTAACTTCCTATTCTGACAAGCAAAATATTTTTAATATACCTGAAAGGAACAAAATTAAGGCCCACATTATTTGCAGGTGGCTGACAACTTGGTTGAAATCAGCTATTGTCCAATTGTCCTACACTTCTACTGATGGTACAAGCACTGTATTGCGATCCATACAGAAAATGAGAAGAAGATGCAGGATAACTTGATTTGGAGCTCTAGCATGACATTATTACTTTTTCATACAAATCTAATTTATGATTTGCTGCAATTTGGCTACGTGATTGGAAGTGGAAGTCAGGCTGGTTACATCTTTTTTCATTAGCAGGTCTGCCACACATAATAAAAGGATTCAAACTTCCTGAATACAGTAAAAGTGAACTGAAAGAGTAGTTCACATTAACCTAGTGCATACTTTGTGTAGTTCTTGGAGCTTGTATGGGGCTTGCTAAGTGCTAACTATCATCATCATCATCACTAACCAGCAGAAAAATGGTATAATCTTTAGCCACTCTTCTGCTTATACTGCAGTACAGATCTGCTCATTTTCTTAAAGCTTAATTTTCTTTCTTATTTTGACTGGGATTCAAATCATTATAAACCACTTGTGCTTATGCAAGTGGCAGGATCTATGACACTCAGCCAAGCTCACAGGCACTTTAACATAGTTGGACAGATGTACAACTTTATATACCCAAGATGGACACAATCACATAACTCTGTTGAGACATGCTGTGGAAAAAAAAAAAATAAAAGGCATCTTACAGCTCAAAGTCAGCACAGACTCACAGACAATTTAGACCTATTTTATTTTAACAAAACTAGTAAGTTTTGGAAGCAGAAGCCTTTTGTCAGCACTATCCTGCATATGCAAATATGATTAATTAGTAAATGCCAGCCTACTTGCTGCCTGAATAAAGGCAAATCCTTTAATGAATACAAGGCTTAAGTAATTGGATAAACATCACCAAAAGGCAAGGGTGGATGGATGTACTCCAACACAGGCACCACATCCCTGAGGAGTGTGCCAGGCTACCTGCTGCTGGTGAGGTTTCTCATGGTGGGCATACACAGCTTTTCCAGCTGCATCTACACGGTCATGAGCACTAATACCTCAGGAGTACCAGCAGCACTAAGCCTGCAAAAGGGTTAGCTAAATAGTTCAAATGTGCCTTGAATGGTAGCCAGAAAAGGAATCAAAATGAAAAAAAGAAATACTGTTAAAAGAGCCAGTGATTGGAAGAAGGAAATTTATTCAAAGAGATTGCCTTTTCATGTTTTGTAACGCCAACTGAAATACAGCAAGAGGCTCTGCTCCTGAAAAACATAACACTCAATGAATGCTATCACACTCAAATGCTGACTGGAGAGATGCCACTGATGCCAATGATACCAGAGGAACAGCTACAGCAATGTCTTTTCATCCTCTACAGAAAGACTGTTTGCCATACACAATCTGTAAAAAGTCTGAAAAAAAAATGACCGAGTGAATCTTTTTTACTTCTGACCAAGCAAACATATCAGGGACTATGTGCTTCATCTCTCCTACAGGAATTACACAGTATCAGGATTCAGAACCGAGCTGATGCGTGTTTGGGAGACACCAACCTACTGTCCAAGCATTCCTTAGTCTTTCCAGCATCTAGTTTAGACAAATGGAAAGTTCATCAAGGCTCATAATCAACTGCCAATGTCTAAAGAATCACGGGGCAGCCTTATCCCTGCTCCCAATGACTGCAGAAAACCAGTCCGTCCTTTCTGTTTGTTCATACTTGACACATTCGGGTTATAACGCTCTGCCCATGCTGCATGGCAGGAGGTGAGCTCTGATGTCCTCTGTCACATTAAGGTGTCACTGACATAGGAACATGGACACAGAGGTGTGGAATAGGGGAGTGAAGGAATGAACACAGGGAGAAGCCAGGACCCAGCCCCAAAAGAAAGCTTAACAATTTTCCTGGGTCCTGAAATTTAGACGGACGCTTTGTATCTTGTTACTCCTCAACAAAAGAAGGGTGAAACACTTCTTTGTTTGGGATGGTGTGCATATAAAATAAATTCTTCACTGAGAAAGAATTCCAAGTACAGAAATTCATCTTTAGATTTGAGGATCAGTTATGTGCTTGATCAGCCAACTTTTCTATCCCACTTGGGATGTGAACACGCTGGCATTCTATCTGTCTGCTGCAGAGCAACAAGCCAAGTACGCAAAGCTTTCCAAACATGATCATGGCCAGTGTGAGACACAGGTAATGAATTTCAGATCATGATCCAGCTGCAGAAAAAGGAAACACTGTTCCCCTTGCAGCACAAATGTACTCCACACCCCACCTGCACAACTCTTCTGCTTCCCTTCTCTTCCCACCCCATGCAGGCATAACAAATAGAATCATAGACTCCTTCCCTAGAGACTTTCAAGACCCACCTGGATCTGTTCCTGTGTGGCATGCCCTGGGTGTTCCTGCACTGGCAGGGGGGTTGGACTGAGTTCCAGAGGTCCCTTCCAACTCCTACCATTCGATGATTCTGTGACTCATTTTGGCTGGAAGAGACTTTTAAGACCGACGAGACCAACCTTAACCTAATGCTGCCAAGTCACCACTAACCATGACCCTCAGCATCACAATTGCATGTCTTTTAAACACCTCTGCGGATGGTGACTTCACCACTTCCATCACTTTTCACCCTTTTGGTGAAAAAAGTTTTCCTAATCTAATCTAAACCTCCTCTGTCACAACTGATTCCTTGAATCAATTGCTATGTCTCTTCTTTCAGCATACCATGGAATATATTCACCAGAGCTATTTAAAAACGAGTGGTCTCCAAAAGTGAAATAAAGTATTTTTATTGTGTGGTTACTGCCTTAAAACACCTCCCTCTTTGGAGAGGGCTTTTGCACTGGTCTTAATCAAATTGCTTTTTAAGGCAAACATTGATATGCATTAGCAAGTCAACTTTCAGCCATGTCACTGATGCGGCCAGGTTGTTTTGGCAATAAAGTCTAACAGAAATTAAAAGCAAACAAGCCAAATGTGTAACCACCCTACCCTGAAAATAGGCTTTGTTTGAAGTGGCTTGCACAGAGGAGCTGTCAATAAAGCAGTGGCTGTTAAATTCTGTTTCTGAACTGTTATTGCTAACTTAACCAACCATTCCAAGCTGATTATATGTGCTAAAAAAAAAAAAAATTAGTAGCAAAATCTCAAATTAGAGCTTAGCCAAGTGAAACTGGATGTTACAGACAGCTGCTGTTTAAGGGTGTGTGTCCATTTAGCCATCTCACTTGGCTGTCCCCATTATTGTTTATTAGCAAACACACACAACTAGGGCCACTACTACCAGCAAAACTGGAAAAGTTCAGCGGTGTCAGTATTTCACCTGTCAGGTGAAATACTCTATGCCATCTGGCATGAGTTATTTTGACCTTCAACTCTTTCAAAAAAACCCAACCCTTTACAAACTCCCAAATGTCTACAGTTAATTTACATCCAGAATACGGAATCGACACAGCATTCACTACTACTGCTTGCATGGTCCGGGTATTTCTAGTCCTTCCCTTCCATTTACAATTTTCTTCTCTGTGACTGAGCTGTGAATGTGAAAATGGTTTAGGACATTCTGCAGAGCTCGCCTCTGTGCTTACTGTTCTTCATTATTTACAACATGCACAGGTTATGATCTTTCTGAGAATTTTTTTCCAGAGCATTTAAAAATTCCCTTCTTGTATTTTAGAAAGTCTACCCACAACATGGAAATTGCCTGCTTAACAATTTTACATCTGCTTTTTATTTTGCACCAGTTTCATAGTCTAACAGATAGGGTAACATGATTTAAGTTTATCATTCGTGTTCATCTGTTTAAATCTGAAGCAAGATACTAACCCACAGGATTAAAAATAATTTAAGAACACAGAAAAAAAAAAAAAAGGTAAGCAGTTTATTCAGACATTAAACTACTTGTTTACATTCTAAGAAAATCTCCCAGCAGGACACTATAAAAACTGGCTGTGCTGAACACTCTCCATAAGATAAAAACCAGAACAACTCTCCCACCTCCTCTTTCTTCCTTGGCACCATCGTTATGCAGCATTTTGCTGCTTTTGGACTCATTATCAGATGTGTTCTGCTCCATCAGAGAAAATAAGATTGAGAAGGGAGAAGTGTGTGCAGCTTTTACTCAGCAGGGATCATAAAGCACAGCTTGTGGTAGACTCCTCAGCATGTGATTATTCAACTCTGTAAGAGTCATGCAAAACTTACTTTACCGTCTATAAAATTTCTCAAGTCAAAACTTGAAAATCCAGTGTCCAAGGCACCTATGTATAGGTCTATAAATTGGATAAATATAGTAGATGGAAAGAGTATATGACAATGTATAAAGAATATCAAATCGAATACCAAATACCCTCTTTTCCAGCCTCTGGCACTCCAACAATGCAAAATCTAACCATGTGCTTGGGATTATAAGCAGCTCAAAGCCAACCACCGTAGTGTCTTCTACTGGGATGAGCTGGAAGAAGGGGATGAGACTTTACTACAGCATCAGTGGTATCATCTGTGTGAACAGTTCCTGCTAAAGACGCCTTTGCAAGAGATCTGCTTTAAAGAAAAGCAGAGTTTTACTTCAAAACTTTAAAGCTGGGCAGAGTAATTCAGCCCAAGTAGAGCACAGTGAAATCTTGAATTCTGCAAGACGGTGCCTCAACTAAGAACACAGAGCACAATGGTGAAAACAATTATTTGCAAGGCAATGGAAAAGGGAAAAGCGAGTGTAAAAATATCTTAAGCTCAAAGGCACTTCTACCTTCTTGACATCAGATGCTTCTAATATAAAAACAGGTTTAGCCTCCAACTTTACCCACAAAAAAAAACTTACTAAACTTCCACTGCAAGTATCTCTGCTTGACTAAAACCTAGACTGCGATTTCAATCTTAAGTAAAATGAAACAATACAGGAAATTCACAGTAATCACTTTTCTATGAGGAAACGTTTAACCTTTATGCAGTTGACCAAAGATCTTGTTAAATCAACCGTCTCATTAGAGTGCAGGCAACAAATGGCTCAATCTACAAAGAAATCAATTTCAAAGGAAGCTCCGAGCACCTATTAGCCTGATTTGGCTGGATTTAGCAGCAATGAGGGACTCTGAAGCAAAGAAGGACATATTACAGATTACAAGCAGATAACAGCTGGTGTTGGATTCTTCTGAACTAGTAAGAGCGAAAGCACTGGTGACAAACAACATGCTTTAAAACTACTATCAGACCAAAAAACTCTCTCAAAGTAGCAGCATCAGTAGGAAGAGCTACTGAAGACAGATTCCAGACACAACAATAGATCCATCTAAAATCTGGAGCTAAGACTGAAATTCATTCCTTTCCTAAAAAGTACAGGCAAACTTGAAATATAGATAAACAGTGTAAATACAAAAGTGAAAACGTGTTTTATTGTCCAAATATGGCAAGCTGGCTGCATCAACCTAATTAGCAAGGAGAAAAGGTGGCAAGGAGGGAAAGCAAATAAAACTCTCACACAAGGAATATCAATATTAAGTTGATACTCATTTCAGTGGCTGAGAACTAGCAATTTTGCTTAAGATTATTGCCTTTTTTTGAGACTTTAATGAGCACCAGAAAAATACATAAGCACCTGATCTTCATTATAAATGAATGCAATTTACAATCTCCTACATGTATTCTAGAATGAGAAATTAGGTCATACAAACATCCAAAAGAACACAGAGAATGTATGTTTGTATTTACTGCTGTCTCACTGTGCACACTTGTGTGTCATAGATACATGGTTGCACACACACATACAGAACATAACAAAATCTTGTCATTGTTATTAGTTTCAGATTCCAAGAAAATAATTCCAATACTAAACTGAACTGATTTACTTAACATGTTAAAGTTCTTAGGTTAGCTAATTCCTTTGCCTTTTAATTACAGACATTGAACCACCACACATTAGCCAAATGGTCTATTACATGCTTACAAGACTGCTGGAAAGCCAGCACTACTTTTTTAAGCTATAGCTTTTCAGGTCATGTGTTTGCTAAAACAATTCAGTAAAAGTTCTGTTAATAGCCATAAAACCAAAATAATTTTGTTCATTTTATTAGTCACGACTGCAGTAGCTCAATCATCATACGTTAAGATCTGTGCATGTACAATGTACAAGGGATTTGTGGTTTATCAAATGCACTTCACATGCAAATTTTTCAGTGGCATTTTTATAGCAGAAGTAGCTTTTTCCCACTGGCATAATTTTAATTAAAAATTGCTGCTAAGCAACTACAAATAAACCCCCTCTGTCTAGTAAACAGATTAGAGACAGCAGGTCAGTCACATTCCACTTAGGTTTACATTTCTATTATGTGTAAAACAAACCAACCATTCACTGGTGACAGTATTTTAAGTACTGGAAAGTGTGACCAACTTGTAGCAGAATTTACCTAGAGTTGTATTTTTAATTTATTTTGCTATCTGGAAAGATAGTGCACTTCTTTCCATTCTGAGACTGTGTATCTTAGGCACAAAATCTGACTCACAGACTATAAGGACTTTTATTAGAAAAGAGTGTAATTTGTTAAAAGAAATTTTTCAGATAAACTTTCTTTTTCAAGGCCATCCCACTGCAGAAGATGTCTCAAATCTGGACTAGAATTGTTTTGTTTTGTTTTTTTTTTTTTAACAGCAGAATGGCCACAACAGTCCCAGGTCATCTCACAGAATTAGATTTAGATTTTTTTAAAATCAATTTTCTGATATTCAGGGATGTAAGAAGAGAAATGGACTGGCTAGTACTGTGTAGTGTGGTTGTAGTAACATCCAGGTTAGTAATCAAGAAGTTCACCAGAAGGAGAACTTGTGGGCAGAGTAGCTGCTAGAACACAAGTATGGTAAATTTGACCCCTGGCAGTAAAAGGATGTAGAGGAGAAGAGAGTAATGAAAAAAAGGAAGGAACCAGGCAGATGGGAGAATGCAAATTCAACTAAAGAAGGTCAGGCAAAAAGAAATGGAACAGTAGATGAAAAGAAAATATTGTGAGAAAAGCACAGGGGGAAAAAAAATGGTGGTAAGCAGAAGTGGTCAACAGCAGTAAAACAAATAGTCACACACTGGAAATAAATCACAGTAAGCAGAAGAACACTAGGTTGGAGAAATGACCCAGAAATATGAAAAGCACAGTTGGTGGTGCAGGTTCTGTTTAGAGCAGGAAGATTTTTAAACTGATTTACACAAAGCAAGCAGGCCAGAAGAGTTTTAGGAAAAAAACATCAAGCACCAGTCTTTGCAAAAAACCCCACCCCAAACCCTATGGATTAATATGCAAAAAGTCCTGAACATCTATTTATGCAGCAGCCTATTCCACCAATACCAGGGATCTGGCAACAGATTAGATGGCATTCCTTGACTGCTGAAGTGGTTTGAGATCGTAAGAACAAGGTAAATGTACAAACTCCGACTTTTCTCCTCTGAAAGAAATCATGGCAACCAGTGATCCTATTGTGCTTTGTTGTTGCATAATTGTTAAAGAAATGCTTTCCGATGCCCTGTGAGAGGGGGTACTATCTCGAAAACTCAAAGGGATTGTTCATTTGATCACTAAGCACAGTGTTATTCCAAGCACTCATGCACGCAGAGAATGCCTCTATTCTTACGTTCCCCTGAGTGTTGAGATCATCTGAGATATGTCAACTATCACATACAAAGGCTGAGGTAGAACTGCTGGCAGGACATTTTAAGTGAATGATTTTCACAGACCTGGACTTTCTCTTCTGTATTTTTGGATGACAATTGAATTTGCTGATCACCAGGCTTAGAAGGTGTAAGCATACAAGCCAATATTTACTTAAGGACTTAAGCTTAATTTACTTAAGCTTAATTTACTTAAGCTTGAAAGCTTGTGTGTTGAATGGTGAAGAAGTTTTTAAAATGACAAGTAGATACAGATGTGTTCCTAATCCCAGATCCATCTGTCTCTCCCCAAAATCAAAGGCAGAAACTTCTAAGTGCATTTGATCCAAGGGTCTTAGTACAAGCAGATACTACCACACAAGAGTAAAACAAACAAACAAAAAAAGCAAACAAACAAAAAGCCTAACAAACAAAAAAACCCAAACCATCAAAAAAACCCCCCACACCACTCCAAATGCCAAGGAAACCCCCCTACCCTCAAAACCCAAATACTAGGCTAAAAAGCTGCACACAAAGATAGTGTAATTAGCAAAGAATAAGCCCCAGCCAAAACCATCACATCTGTGCTACCCTGTCCTACCAATTCCTAAGAACATGTACGAGCTTTTATTTCTGACCTCTTAAAATTTGTTTTACAATATTCTATTCAGGTCACTAAGATAGTCTTGTAATGCACTTTAATTAATTTGGAATTGTTTTCTTGAAAATATTGTTTACCTGTATTCTCAAAGATGAAATGCCCAGCCTCTTACCTATACGTATATGAATAAAATAAAACCAAAACCACAAAATAAATAAAAAAAACCCACCAAACCAAACAAAACACAAAAACCCCACAAACAAACAAAAAACCAAACAAACAAACAAAAAAAAAAACACCACCAAAAAACACCACACAACAAACAAACAAACAACTCACAAAAAATACCCAACAAAACACCCACCTCCAATTCATGTCACTTTAGCACAAGTAGCATACAGGCAAGAACTTGAACTGGGACTATGTGCTAAAAATCTCCAGAAGACTGATGCCCTTTCCAACGTACACTTGAGAGAGACGAAGAAATTGCCTGTGCATCTCTACTGTGTGCACATTACTGTTCTCTGAATTAACACACAAACCAGCGTAAACCCCACTAGGAATTAAACAGATGCATCTACAGTGTACGAAAGGACCTAAAATATGCCTTAACAAATTTCAACCCCTAATCAGACTTGTACTCTTCCCCCCCAGAAAACACAGCTTACTGGCAGGATTCTTTATTTTTGCATATAAATAATATCCTTAAAATAAATGCACTGCTGTAACCACAACATTTTAAGGAGATGTGAGGCATTCTAAAAACCTATTCTTCATGCAAAATAAAGCAATCTTCAGAAATATGTGACTGTTAAAATGTCTACAACTAAGAAATGTCAGGATATTCCACTCACATAAAAGTGACATTATTTTGTACAGATATTTTTTTCTTTTAACATTATAGGTAAAAAACAAATGACACCTCTCCAACATTCTGACTGAGCGCCTCCTAATCAAGCCCCTTTCTATCACCCAATTTGAAAAAAACAAATGCTCTAATTTTAAATAGCTCCCTATGTCCACTTAGTTTATATTCAGCCTATTCCCACACTTCATTCCTGGGAAAGAACACGCTTATGATACTTTTAAACAGGGAGTTGACTAGAAAAGTCAGGTATTTTTATAAGTCAGTAGTGATTTATTTTGAAGAGGTCAGGAGTCATGACAGCTAACCAAAGCAATGTGCAATGTTAAAAAAAACATGGCTGGGGAAGTGTAACTCAAACTAGACAGACATTTTTCACCTTTTATAATTATTTAGAATTGAAAGGAAAATTACAAGTCAATATAAAAAAAATGTTGATGAGAGGGCTGGAAAGAGAAATAATTTACACATTTGTCTTCAGGGAGCAGTCACTGACAGAGCTCTATTGGTACAGGTACGACACTGAAGCTGTAAGTCTGTCCAGAGCAGAAATGCTAATGAAGAACACATCTAAATAGAATCATTGTGCTGTTAGGAAAACTCTGCAGCAGAATTGTAAGTAGAACAGGCTTTATCATGAAACTGAGTTCATAGAGCCATTTGATGCTTGTGCTGAAGTTAGAGAGCAACAAACTGCTTGACTGGTAGAGAAAGGACTTACTCTGAGAAATGGGAATTAGCTGTATGGGGTGCAGAGCAACCGCCTTATGATCTTCCTATTACATTTATACATCAGTAGGCTTAGTAAGGTCCTAGTCCTTAACCAGGTTCTTCTGCAGTATGAATGATAACTGAAATAATGCTGGAAGTGAGCCTGCATTTTATTATGATACTTCAGTAATGGGGGG
>JANIJG010000710.1:51207-78180 GCA_024611175.1 Megaceryle torquata | reverse complement strand
AGTGAGGCGTGAAAAAAGAAAGAGGTGAGGGGGGAGGAAAGATTTTTTTGTATGTGGGGGGGGGGGGGGGGGGGGGGGGAGGCGGAAATCATGCACCATGAAAAGAATTAGAACAGTTAAAATGGACGAAAAAAAAAAAACCACAACAAACAAACAAACAAAAACACAAACCACAGAAACAAAACAAAAACAAACCAACCAACCAACCAAAAAAAACCACAACACAACCCCCCCACACACCAAAACCAACAAAATAAAACCCTAACATACATGCATTTAAAAATCTCACACTCTGGGCTTCTTTCAGAAAATCCTGTTCATTAGGTTCATTCAATCCCACCAATTGCTCCAATCCACATCCTGAAAACAGGCCACTAAATACAATTTATTGCAATCAGGCGAGCACTGATCTTGAAATCAAAGCCAGATATGTAGTTGCTGGCATATGGAAAATGAGGTAATACCCCTCTGCTGCCAAGGGGATTTGTCACAGAGGGAAAAGGGGAAAACTTACTTTGCCCAATTTTCTGATTCTCACTTCAAGCCCAGATCCATCAAAATACTCATGTCAAAATCTGGATACTATTCCAAGATGTTAAAACATACTCCTCATCCTGCTGAAATCTAGGGAAGTTCCTCAGTGTAGTTTCATTTATCATTGTCCCTTCATGGGCTGTGCAGTTCAGGGTGATGTTGGCCAGCCATTGATCCCTCACAGCAAGGGCAGATTAATTGGGTGGAAAAAGAAGAGGGAAGCTTTGATTTTTCAGGGGTGCTGGCAGTTTTTGGTTGAGGCTTTTATTTCAGCATGGATCTTGAAACAAATTCGCTTTCAGATCTTTGTATCAGAATTATGTATTTTGAAACAGAGCATTGAAATTACTTCAAGAAATTCTGACACAAACTGAAATAAGCAAAACTTCAGAATTTTTAATCTAATGACGAGTAGGGGATTCATACTGAAATTAGGCTTGTATGTAACTGGTACCCAAACACCTTAAGTCTTCTCATTTCATCCTATTTTGTTACAGACTTCCTGTGCTGACAAATGCAGAAAGAATGTGATACCACAGCAGTAACATCTGGAGACCAAACAAGAGGGTCTTGGCCATTCTAAGGATGGCCAGTTTATATACAAGATTGAACATGACACACAAAACAAAGCACAGCCTGAAAGTTAAAGGTAACAAAATAACTCTACTAATGTGATAAACTCCTGTTCATGACATAACCTCGCCTTACAAAAATAAATTTTCAACCTGATGAATAGGTGAAGCAGGAGGAGGCGAAAACATATCATGTCTAGAACTAATCCTGCCTGAAATGGCTTTGCAAAGAATCCAGTCCACTCACAACAATAAATGTCGTAACTGCATTTAATCTTAACTCTTCAGTTCAAGAATAAAATTCTCTACTCCTTCCATTTGACTTTGGTTTGCAAGACATCTTTTGCAAGACATTGGAATTGTCTTTCTGCCTGAAGCTGCCTCAGCAGTGTGCAGGATGCCTGATGTGAAAGATGGCTTCCTCACGCCTGCTAGCTGAGCTGAGGACTTCATGTACCACAGACCCAAATCAGCACTTTATTCAGCAGGAACTCAGGCAAACCACCACACAGCTCTGTTGAAATCAGAAGAGTTACTGTGCTGAAAAAGCAGGAGGTCCCGCATAGATAAATCAAGGCAAATAGTCACCACATCCTGATAAACACTCATGGAAGCCCACTTATTTCAAGGAAGGAGTTTGTCAAATGTTAAGTATCCCTTTTAAAAGCATCAATATTTTCATTTTGTCTCAAATGAGTTCAGTGAAACCAGGTCTATTTACTGTAATGTTGCGTGGGGGCTCACTGAGGTGGTCTAAACCTATCATTTCTGTTTCAAGAGCATATTCAATCACTTTTCCACAAGAAAACATTAAAAAGAAAACCCTATTACAGATCTTTCAGCACAGAAATGAGAACTCTTGTGATTTTTTTTTTTTTCATCTATAGCCAATTTCTAAGTCACTTGAGATAAACAGAGATTTACAGGTATTTTTGCAACAGCCTCCATACATGTGTTTGTTTAAACAACGGAGTTTTAAAATGCTTATTTCTGCTGCAATCCTCCTTGTCAGCGCTACTGTTAGCTTTCCACAATTATTATCATACACAGCAGAAATTTTAAGGTGCTACAGCAAGAAGGATCAACGAGAGAAAAAATAAAAACAAAAAATCACAATTGATGACAGCTACAGAAATCACTCAGACTAATTTAAAGTTCCTGTTCTGACGGAGATACTCTGTATTCAGTTGAAAAATGGCTCCTTCTAATTAAGTGGGAATATTAAAAGGCCTAGAGAAAGCCAAGCTTTTCACTGGCAACAGGGAAAGGAAGCATAGGGATGGCTCTAGAGAGGGAGCCTGCTCCGAACAGCACCGAAAATAAAGAGCAGCATTATCATGGCTGTTCTCTGCTCCTCGCAAGGCTTGTAAGCGACTGCAGTCTTGTCACCACCAGGATGTTTCTGTACAAGTACCAGTGTGTGCACACCAGTAAATACTAGTCCTTTTCACTTCTATTTTCCTCATCAAAAATAGATACCTCAGATGTGAATTTCTGCTCTGTGCCTCCTTGTCAGCACTTAAAGGGACACTGTCACGCCCCTAAAACTGAACTATTTCACAACTGCTGCCAAGAGAATATTTGAAGGAGTTAAGCCAAACCACAATCAGCCTTCTCGAACAAATGTGTAACAGAAAGCCACAGCATCAGGGATGGGTTGAATTTGCTGCCTGACAGGGTACTGGAGCCCTGGATTTTCACAGAGCTCCAGGGTACAGAGATGGGAATGCCAAGGGGAAGCTGACAGATGCCAAGTCCTCCAAATTGTCATTCAAAAACTCCGCATTCCTTCTGGCTTTCACTCTCCACCACTATTAGACTCATTCTTAAAGTCTTGCAGACACACTTGCAAATGTCATACATTAGACCAAAGCACAAATTACAACTCGGCAGGGTGTTTACAATATGCTGTCATTCTCTACTTTCATAATCCTTTCACGGTGAGCTTATTGCTGCTTGGCTCTCCCTTCCAGGGCTACACCCATCATATAGAAAGTTTGATATTTTGCAGAAGAACTGCTGCTGGATGAGGGGATGCAGCTACAACCCCCTTCTTGCTAACATGCCGTGCTCTTTGGGCAACAAGCTGAACGTAAGAAAATCCACAGCTCTGTTCATAGTCCAGCCCACTCCCTTAATGCTGAAAGGGCAGGCTGATGGATTTTTGATTTTTAAGCTCAACTCACTATCTTCATAGTTTTGCCAACGTCAATAGAGCTAATTACAGTATTGCCAATGCATGAGGCTCAAATGAGGGCGTGAGCATAAAGTACCACTAAGAAACACAAACATTAATTTCTTAGGCCCATCTGATCCTGGCAAGGAACTGAAATTTCACCCAATAGGTAGAACACTGGATGGGAAGCACCAACTTAATACTGACCTACTGTGTTTATGATGGCAAGATGTTTACCTCTCTATCTCCTTTGCCCCCTAGTTTCTATCTTCAACATTCAGGTGAAAAATAGACATTAGAATCTCTCTCTTGTGACATGTGCTTTGGACAGCCTAATGGAGCTTGCTCACACAGAGGTAATTATGGGGGTTAGAACATCAGCAAAGTGTCTCTTTCTAACCAAGAAGACTGACCACTGAAAACCTGACAAGAATCCATTGGTTTTATATAATTCTTGCAACAGGACATTATTTTAGATCTGGATTTAATCCAGGAATTACCCAGTGGAATTCCATATTTTTTATTATGCAGGAAGCCAAAATAGGTGGCTTTCATATTTATGTTTTTTTAAGACACAAAAGGATTATCAGTCTCAACTGGTGCTTCCATATTCTCTTAATAGATTGTACAAAACCTCGTTCTGCTTTTCTTTCAACCATTGCATTAAAAAGTGAGTCACATCGTTGTCATTAAAGTTTTATTACATCTGTTTCAGCTAACATGACAGAAGATTGGTTGACCAAGGACTATTCTGCTTATTTAACTCAAACCAGAACTAAGCATTTATTCAGCCTTAACAAAACTGGAAGTAGGACAACAGCAGCATCCCAGCTACTTTCACAGAAATAAAGATCTTTCAGAAGCACTTTTAATTCATTCACAGATAGAAATCCTGCCTTAACCAAACTGGATGGTACACCAGGATCAGTGAGAGAGAACACTAAGGACTCTGTTTCTTCTGTGCAATCGGAATACTCCCTTGGGCTGCAGCCTGCTAACTGCACAAAGGCAACAAAATACACTGGGAAAGGAGTAACTTGTTTTCATGTCTGGCTAATTAGCCAAAGACCTCATATCACCACCCAGCAACATGTGACATTAGACCACCCTTAGCCATCCGCACTTTTACAATCAGCTACAATGTGTGCTCTGGATAACAATAGGATGGTAAATGCCTATTGTGCTTCCCCCCTTCTCTCATACACACTTACTGAATAAACAAGGGGGGCAAAACCCCAGCAGATTCTGTACACTGCATAGCAAGCATAAAAATAATGAATAAGTAATTTATTATACTCTTGTGCTGATTAATTACAGCGAGTGCAGCCCACCAGCCTTGCACTGCTAAAAATGCAGCAGGCATCACTGGCTTAGGTCCACGTCTGTGCTAATGAATCTTGTAACAACTCCCATCCCTATGAAAGGAGAAAAAAACAAACCTGTGACCTGCATGTCACTTGCCTGTGGTACAGATGAGGAAAAAAAATTAAGAATCATTACCAGATCAGACATAGTAACATGCCGTTCAGTGCTTGCACTCTGACTTTGTGTCAAACATCACTGTCATTCTAAAAGTAATCTTAAAGGTTTAGATGCTACTGTAGAACAGTACCTTAATAATAATGGAATATTAACTAGTCTAATATTCCAGTGCTACTGTTACTGTTTAAAGCATCAGATGGCTGTCAGAAAAAAAATGTTTGAATGTTACTGTTAAATAAATAAAATCCATAAAAATGAGCCATAACCAAGTCAAACACAGAATTATCATCTAAACTGCAAGTATCTGTACTTTAGAAAAAGCTTAAAACCCTAAATAAATCTAAAAAGTCCCACCAGTTGGCCAACAGCTGTGTCTGAAATCCTCTGGGTATCTAGTGCAGTTCTCCAGTCTTTTGATTTCTCTTGTCCATATGTAGACTACATAATAGTTTGCAAAAGCACTCGGTGATATATAAGATCTTGTAAGAACAAAATTTGTCTTTTCCCTGAGAAAAAAAGAAAAAAAACCAAAGGGGGTGGGAGCGAAGGCAAGCAGCTTTAGGTGAGCATAAAAACCTCACCAAGAAGAGAAAGCTGTGAGCAGTACCTCCAAGATGCAACAACTGCACAAAAAATGCCAACTGATTTTTTTTTTTTTTTTAATTAAAATGTAAATCTATTCTCTCCATCTCAGAAACTTAAACAAGTCCTGTTGTTGTACTTTTGATAAACCAGTGGTTTCCACCGGATGGAAGCAGACACGCCAAGTCTTGCAAGAAACTGGGCAAAAGAAAGTCACGGTGAGGAAGAGTGGAAATACTTGGACAGCTGGAAAAACAGAATCATTACTTAATTTACAATGAAAAACTACAGGAAACTAAATCCTCCCATTTACCTCTCATGCAAGGGGAAATATCTGCACCGTGGTAATAACATCTATTTTGGGATGATTTGCTGTCTCACCAGATTAATTTTTTTCTTGTAAGATTGCCATTATTTTGCATTAGTCATAACTCGTGTCCCACAATTGATTGTGTTTATAAAGAGAGAAGCTTCCCAGTAAGAAGGTCACTGAACCCTCAGCTTTTAGCAAGCTCCTGACAGGACTGCATCACCTCCTGGTCAAGCCATTGTGTAGCCAGGAGCTGCTGAATGCCTTCCAGATCCTCCTTTTGCATACTGCCACCCTCCCTTTTTAAATAAGAATCAAAAAGCAAAAATGGATACAAGAAAAGAGTAAAATCTGTACAGATACAACACTCAATTGTATCCATTCCATTCCCAAGTATAATGTACAACCACTTGTTAATTAGTAAATCAACACTGCCTATTATTTCAGCAGAACGGGCTTTATATACCATCATTAAATTCCCACCTGAATAAAAACAACAGCAAAAACCAAACCAAATAGAAAACAAACAAAAAACCCGTCCAAAACAAAAAACAAGGAAAAAAAAGCAAACCACAAAACCAAAGCAATACAAAAAAAACCCACACACAAAAAACCCTAAACTAACCAACCAAAACAAAACCCCAACAAAACAAACAAATCTAACACACAAAAAAAAACCCCAAAAACACACACACCAAAAAGTGACAAAAAGAAAACCAAAAAACACCACCTCAAAAGTGGTATCCAAGACACAGCAAACAAAAATCCTTAGGTGTAGATGCAGTGGGACAGCAGCAACTGCAGCCACCCTTGTCCTACCACATTAAGGGTGGCCCACAGTGAGTGTGGCTACACCTGTCAAACTCTTAAAAGATAGAAATCTCATGGAGACAGAAGTTTTCAACCTGCGTGGGGTTACACAACTACCCACAGGACGTTCTGCGTAGGGGACAGCAGCAGGCGTCAGCACAAGCAATGAATCAGGGTCAGTCGGGGCCTCTCTGGAATTGTGCTGAATCTGGTTTCCAGATGTATCTCTGAGCTCCACATACATAAAATTACCTCAGGATGTACCCAGTACTGCCATCAGAAATGGCAGGATGATGGTGCTGCATTCAGTGTCACTTTGCCATGCTCAGAACAGAGCTTACCTCTTGCTTAAGTGGAAGAGAAAGGAGGAAAAAAAACCCCAAACAAACCAAAACACACACACAACCAAACAAAAAAACCCCAAACACAAACAAACAAACAAACAAAACAAAACCAAACCACCAAAAAACCACACCACACCAAACACCACAACTCCACAATTTTCTTCTTTTAGACCAAATCTGGATAGAAATGAAACTCCTGTTTGAGAGGATCAAAAGTAACTGTATCTTGAAAAGTTAGTACACTTGAACTTTTCATTCCTATCAGAAAGGGGAATATGCTGATATGCTGTCAACACATTACAGTTTCCCCATGGAGAATTTTTCATTACTTGAAAGCTTTTGCTAATTCAGTCCAATGGGGGTGGGGTGCGTCAGTAAAAATCTGCATTTGTCCTTTTATAGTTAATGCAAGATAGAATGGATGGCACCAAAGGAAGGTCCAATCTTCCAAGCACTCATAATAACAGGCAGCTTGCCTCCCTGCTTTTGCCTTGCAGATGTATAGTAGCAATGGATCTAGTAAACTGCTGAAAATGATCTCTGAAAGTAAGGCCAGCAGTCACCTCCAGATCCATTTCTTTACATGCATAGCACTCCACCCAGCAATTTTCTTCTCTTGCTTGGACTGAGATGTCATTCATGATCCTTTTCTGACTACATACTGGTTGCAACAGAGACCATGCTGACTACGTGCAAGTTCAACAGAAGTTTGTAGCAAGCGAGACATTCTAGCTCCACACCACAGTTGCATATTCAGTATATATCAGACAACAGAACTCTGTTGGGTGTCACAAGAAAATCCTTTCAAGGACAAACAAAACTAACTCTTGTTAATTCAGAATTTCATAGTTACAAATACCACTACTATACAGACTAGATTTCTTTTCTCTCCCATATTCTTACCCTTCTGCTCCATCTCTCCACTCTGTCCTCCTGCATGAGGACTTCATCGCCTTTGAGAATTAGTTGTCTGAAACACAAGACACACCTGACTTGTTTTGTACAGTAGCTGGTACAACACGGCTTCATCGTTGGTAAGGACATTTCAGCTATACACCAGTATATATAAAAACTAGTATTAAAGAGCAATGCAAATAAACCCTCCAGAACAGTAATTCCCAAATCCAACTCACATGAAGAAGAAGAAAACTAAGAGATTCACATCCACTCACGCTTAGCCCTCCACAGTAGTAGATGAATCCTTGTTTGCATCTACAAAGAATGCTATTGGGTCTAGCTGACTCGAAAGAGGTATCTACAGTTGGTTCTTTAGCACTGCCACTTTGTCAATCAATAATAACGTGCATGCCACTGAAACTGTACCCAACCGAGAGGCACTGCAGAAACCGCACTTCCTCTGGAAGTTAAGTATTTCCAAACAAAATACTGCCGTATTCAAACAGCACAGCTCCCTCAGATATCTTCTATGGCATCTTCTCCATGCTGTCCACAGTACAGAAAGTTCCCTTTTTCTAAAAAATCATATTGTCACCTGGTCCAAAACAATACTAACCTTGGAGAGGGGGGAGACAATAGATTTCTTTCTCCTTTGCTAAAGCGCCTTTGACCTGACAGTCCAGGCACTGTGGCGGCTGCCAGGGACTGGCAGCTGCTGCCACCGGGTGGCTCAGCGAGGAGGGACAGCCAGTGCTAGCAGGGGGACCCGGCTCCCTTGAGCACCCACTGCACACCCAGGCAGAAAGGGCAGGCAGCAGGCAAGGGGTGCCGCACCCCTTTTCCAAAGAGAGCTCAGCAGCCGAGTCTCCCCTGCTGCCTGTGCTAACCTTTCTGTAGGTGGTGGCATTGTCCCAAGGAAACTGGGAAAGTGATCTACCTGAAAAATAAATAAGGTGCAGAAGATTTCAATGATGTGAAAAGGGAAGGCTGTGCTGCACCGGCTCAAAGAGGCTGGAGGCTATTAAAATTCTTCAGAAGAGGGATTCTAGTGAAAGCTGAAGCTATAAATGAACCAACTCCCAGTGCATACTTGATGCTCATTATAATTAGCATCACTCGAGGAAAAAAGAAAGAAGAAAGAAACAAAGGATAGCCTGAAAACAGATCAAACCAGAGGGAGAAAACTGAGCAGGGTCCGTAACCTAATCATTTAAGTCTCAGGACAACAAATAATTCACCTAAGGAAAACTGTTCCAAACTCATTGTTTATCCCCTAGGAGATGGATTTGAATGTTTCAAGAAATTACCCAGAACTGAAGGGAAAGGCAGGAACATACACCAGTGTCATTCTCAGAGACATACAACTTCCATCTGCCAAAATTTTCTCCCTGACTCTCAGGGAGTCTCACACTAAAGTGGTTTAATTTGCATCTTTAGTTCTCTTTGATTTCCTCACTTGACCAGCGTGAAAAAGATTACAAAATCCATTTGCACCATATTTCCTCATTTGTTTGGTTTCTTTTTTGAAGCTCCACTTTGATCTAGACTTAAATACAACAAAAAAACCCAGATCTTAATTTGTAAAGTGGTAAAAAGGTTGATTAAGACATTACAGTCTGACTTTTTTTGGAGTTGGAAAGAAATTTTCCTCTTTGTGGTGCCAAGTTATCAGGTTGATAATTATAAAGGTTGATCATTGGCTTCCCCTAGATAAGCAGCAGTTCAGTTCACAGATTTGGAACATGGACATATTTAGCAATTTGTTAGTAAATCATTAGCTTTAAAAAGCATGTAGTAGACTACAAGTTGACCTTCTTAAACTAGTAAAAGAATTTGTAGTGAGGGTAGGGATCACTGGATGGTGAGTTTAAGTCTACTGACAGTGAAATTCATTATTTTTTTAATTGCTGTTTTTCAATTCACAGTTCCCATAGGGACCACAGGCTTGACTACCTGCTGGTTCAGTTCACTGGTACATGGGGCTAATGGTCAGAATATAGAGGTTTAAAAGCATAAGATTCTGCTGTCAAAAAAAAAGCAGACAGGGGTCTCCTTGCTTTGCTGTTTTCATCCTGCTCACAGAAAGGAAGCCAAATATCTGAACTGAGAAAGGACACAGTTTGAGATGCACATTATACAGTGCCATGAGGCTCTATAACCAGTAACAACCAGATCTACTGCAAAGAACTGATGTAGAGGAAATGCCTCACCGCTAAATTAAAAAAGTTGAAACAAAGCTCTTAAGTCCATTTGTGGATGCTTAAGACACTGGCATTATATGATCAGTGTTAGAAACATTCATACCAGGAATTCATGCTTAGGTGCCAATCACACTACATTATTTTGCTGAGAAAAGCTGATTTTAAACAAAACCAGTTAAAATTGTTTCCATGTATAGTAAGAAAGATCTAATTATTCATGGTCCTTTCCTCTTGTACCCGGAAAGAAAAAAATTCCTTCCTGTATTCACAAATATTTGACTCATTCAAAGTTTTCAACCTAGTCAGCCTTAATAAAATGCCCATGACTTCTTCACATCCTAAGTTTCTATTCCAGAACATAGTGGAGCTAATACTACACCGATTGATAAACTTTCAGCCTTGCCCTCACCTCTCCTGCATTAACTTGAGACTACTGTTTTGTACTGGAGTTCTGCTAGCATAAAATCAACATAAAGTTGGAATTGTAAGGTTTCCCTGGTTTGGTTTTTTGGTTTTTTTTCAAAATTTTAAATGCAGAAGAGGACAAATACGGCTTTTGGATCAAGTAAGATAACCACCAGCAAACTCATGGAGAAGTGAGGGGGATTAATAGAAAACTACCAAGAGGAGCTCCTCTAAAATGTAGGCCTCCAAGTATCCTCAAAAGTGACATAGTCTATCCTTCTCCCACAAAATTGACTATATTACATCAATTTAGGCAGTTACTTACCGAACCTCTTTTTAAAGGCCGACAGTGATCAATCTCCACACTCCCCAGAAGATGCAATCCAATGTTTTAGCATTTATTTCAGGATTCCTCTTTCCAACATTTAATAAAATCTTTCTTTCTGCAGTTGAAAGAATTCACCATTTGTCCTACCCATCAAGGACAGCAAATGTTTATCTTTGCTCTTACTGCTTACACCTTTAGTTTTGTCAAACACTTGGATTCAATCTTTCTTCTCTGTGGTGACCTATTGCAAATCTTTCTTCACTTATGATTTATTTTAGACCTTTGATTCTTCTGTTTTCTTCTTGGTCCTCTCCTGCACCTTTCCAGGTCTCTGCGGAACATTATGGCCCACACTCAAATACTATACACCAACACTAAGTAGATCACAAGGACCATGGGAATTCTCTTTTCTGAACTAACAGATCAAATAACATTTTCCAGTTATCCAAGCAACTCACCAAATACTTCATTATCCTCTGAAGACTGCTGTGTTAGTCTGGCTGCTTTCGGACTCTCTTTAGCTGCTTCCGCCACTTTGGTTTCAGCATTCTGTAAAACAAACATTTATTCAGATTATTTGTTCTTTTATAGTTATCAACCATAAACATTCTTCAAACATTACATTCTCAATGAATACAGAATAATTAACACAGAGGGTTTTGGTATCTTGACTGCATGTATGTCAGCTTGCAAAATATTGAGGGGAAAACTCTCAGAAAACAGAGGTTTTTTTTTTTTTCCTCTTCCAGTTTTGAGTCTGTTTTAATCTGACCTGACTACACAAGATGGAGGGCTAGAGAGGATATCTAAATAAGAGAAAGAACTTAAACACCATGACAGACTTGTAAACTTCCACCTTTCCTCCTCATATTTAATTTTCTTTCTATTGACATCTTCCATTGTTGATTTAGTGAACCAAGAGATCAGGAGACTGTGCACAAATATTTCTCCTCACAGAGCAAATGTAAGTTAGCCAGAAAGCACTTAGAAGCAGCCATCCTTTTTAACCAACTCATGAGCTTAACTGTTTAAAGCACAAGTACTTCTCTATTTCTAAAACAAATCTCCAGTTAGCTCTCCAGTTAGCTACCTGTTGTTAGGCTGGGCTGAATCAACACCTTCAGCACTTAAATTGCCAGAAGTCATAGCATTTCATTCCCTAGCTAGAGAAGACTGAAGAAAACATAACCTACAACAGTGAGTTTTAAATATTTGTACTGCAACTAAAGAAAAAATAACTCGTTTTAAAAAAGTTTTACTTTGGTACTCAAGAGAAATGTATACGCAAGCTTCAAGCAAAGCAGATAGTAAATTGCATAAGCAGTCAACTGCTGAGCGATGGATATGAAGTGAGTGTGCAATATTAAATATTACTGGAAAGAGCTGACTAAGAGTTAAGGAAAGAAGGAGGAAAAAAAAAGGAAATTGAGTATGTCTATGCTTTTTAAAGGCCAGAAATTGCTCTGTTCAAGTACTTGCTCATTCAGAAGTCTGTGTCATGTTTTGGAGAAATTACCTTTGTACAATTTATAAATTCTGACTTACATTTTGAAAATGCTGATATACAATCTGTCCATGAAAATAACTGGTTTTGCCCTCAGAAACAAAGCACACTGCCAGACTGTAAGTGGTCTCTTATTTCCCCTTATTAATAACCACACAGATGTAAGATGACAGGCAGATTAAGACTGACATTCCCCTATAGACAGGAGTATAAATTTAGGGCACATAAACTACAGATACTTTGAAGCAAGACAGAAAGCTTTATTAGGAAAAAAAAAGGAAGAAAGACCTAGGAAGCCTTTTGGTGTCACACAGCCACAGCTAAGAATTAGGGAAAGAAGTGAGACAGGAAAGAAAGGAGAAACTGCACTTCAAAGGAGGAAACACCTGCAGAAGAAAAAGGATTCTGCACTATTTCAAAACACCCATGCGAGCATCCCATGCAGAAAAAACATCAACTATGTATCTCTTAAAACTGAGGAGACAAGTCAGTTTTAGCAGATGCTCACCTCAGTTTGGGTTAACTAGTGTCCCTGGGAAAGATGGAGGGACTCAGAAGAAACCAGCAGTAGCTTTGGGTAAACAGCTTTGTGATCGGCACAAATACTTAAGGCGTGTCCCCACAGATGACATATTTCTAAGTCGTGGAGCCACCCACTTTGCAATAGTGCTGTCCACACACAAAAGGGACACATGCCAATGTCCACAGCACCTGTACTGGTTCACAGAACCATTTGCAGGTAGAGACCACTGGTTCAGTAAGCTGTATACAGAATTGGGGTTCTCCATTCTATTTTAGTTGTTTTATAGTGAGTAGCAACTCAACTACATCATCTTTGTACAAAGAGATGGAGGACATCCCTCAACTCTGAAAAAAGCTGACAAGAACACCTCCTACAGCAGAGTGAGCCAATCCCAAGACAAAATGTCACTAAAAATTGTGCCATCGTGAGTGAGACAGAATTCATACAATTGGATCATCAAACCATGGGTCGGGGCTTTCCCAGACGAAGGGGACAGCGGAACTCCTGATGAGAGCTATTTCTCTGTTTTGTAAAGACAGTGCTTGTTCGCTCCATTTTCAACTATATATTCCATCCTGTTTAACATATGGGGGAGCTGGTAGTGCAGGAGGAGTGGGACTGCTGTTCCTCATGCTCTTATTCCTCTGGGGAAAGAGCTGAAAGTCTGTAACCCACAGCAAGGCATCAAGAGCAGCAGCAACAAAACGCTATCCAACAGATTCTCAGCAGCGTCTATGAAATGAGTCGTCACTCCAGGTTCTTACTAGGGAGATATTCATATTCCTTACTTTAAAAACATGGCTTTGGCAGTCTCAGGAAAATTGGAAAGACTGAGCCCTGCGATACTTTGGTTCGAGGTAAATCACTGAAAAGAACTACACAGCAGCTGTTCTGTCTGCTCCCTGGATAAGCCACAGTCAGTGTTGGTGTTGACAGATGTCAGCTCCAAGATGTTGACAGGAAAGTTTTGTGATTTAGCAGCCTAAAACATGACAGTGCCTGGCTGGATGTAAATCAACTTGGCATAGCTTCTTACACAAAACGTAAACTTTAAAAAGATGTCTTTTGCCTTATTAGTTGCATTAAAAAATTTAAATGACACATTATTGCTGGCATATTCATATTACCAAAAATAATACAAGAAAAATCACTGCAAAAGAACAATCGATGATGCTCCAAAAGTTATATTATAAAACAGCATTTTAAAAGATAAGATTTAGCCAGTTGCTTAATTCATTTTTCCAGTGTCCTAAAAATTCTCAAGTATCTGCATCCTTTCAATCAGTGATCAGAGAAAGCTGAAAACACATTCCCTTAACACTGCTCAAGCTGTGCCAGGAGAGATTCTTTACCTACAGTTATAAAGCACTTGTGTTTGATTATAACATAAAGGCCCATTGTACATAACATAGTAAATGTAGTTCTGTCTAGTTTTTACTTTCAAGTTGAACACTCAACGTAATTTCAGAAGTGATGGGCAAAAATAGGTTTATTTTACAATACCAGTTCCCATGAACTATAGGTTACACTGTAAAGGCCTAAATTCACAAAACCTCACTCTACCCCAAAAGACTATGTACATATACAGCTGCTCTTAACTCAGCCCTCACAAAAATCAGAAATTACATTATACAAGACACTTTTGGCCCAGCTTCTCATTGTAGATGCCCACCAATGCATTGTGACTCAGGTCACCTGTTTTCCCATTATCTACCAAACGAACACCAGGGTCTCCATACTATACCATTTTAAAACTTTTATGCATAAATATACAAATAATGGGTAGCTATCAAAATATATGCAACAAACAAATTATATCAAAAGCCATGTTTTGGCTATACATAACACCCATCAGTGCAAAAAGAGGTTCTCTATGTATACTGTTGCTAGCAGCAGCTATTTAGGTGATCTTTACTTAAATGGGGAACATTAGGAAACGCTGAGTTACAAGGCACTACAGCAGCAAGCCAGGCTAAAAAGTGCAGTGAAGCATATTACATTTACTGGAGCAGCTATGTCCTTAAGAAAACACAGGACTCAGAAATGCAAAGTGGTACTCTGGAGTATTCAAGCCAGCTTTTTAACTACCTTGCCATTTTTATGTACTAGTTAGAAAGGACTTTTTTCTTTTCATTTAACCATAGAACTATTAGTTAATTACTTCATTTTTCATATGACAAAAACACACAGAAAAGATAAAACTTCTCATAAGAACATGACAATTATTCAATAAGTGTTACATCTAAAAGAGAATTAAAGAAATCCAGAAGAGATTCCTACCATCTGTGTTCTTACTCCTGCCTTTTACAATCTACTGAGTTTTTTTATTATATACTTAGTGTGCTTAGCTCCATCCCAATGGCACAGAGGAAAAACAGACTGAAATTTCCTCTGTTTTCAGAAAAGCACCACACTGACATCAAAAGTTTTAACTGCAGCAAGACAACACAGACTGTGATGCATGAAATGCTTTGGCAGCACAGCCTTTTCTCCAGTTCCTTCTTTCATTCCAAATTCATTCCTGTCCATAGCACATTACCTTCCCTGCACTTCAATCAGTAAGACCTAGCAGAAGTTGGGGTGTGGTAAATCCCTTGATTCTTCCTCTGTGCTCTACTTACAAGTTTAAGATAAACAACAGACACCACCTCAAAAGACAGACAAGAGTTTCTAGTGGATAAAAATCAGATTTGACTGGCAAGAAACCTCCATTTAGGAATAACAGAAAATGGGTAAATTGTTGGAGGCGGAAACAATCTTAATCTAAACTGTATCCACAGCAGTAGATCATGCAACTCCTGTCTCTACTGAAGAACTCTGCAAAACATTCCTAATGTTCCACTTCTGCAGAGATATTCACCTAAATTCTATCATGCAAGGCTACCTTTCATTTAGTATTCACAAGATGTGCACATGATGTTCAGATGTTATACCGTACCTTCAGGACACAATATATATCTTGCCTCTTCTTAACAGAGCTAACTGAAATTCTAAATAAATAGAGTTCCAAGGGTAAAAAAAATAAAAAAAAAATTAGTAATAATAATAATTAAAAAAAAAATCTACAAATCATGGATATATGCTCCTTCAAAAATGTGACAGTGATGTGATCAGGAGCCAATTCTCTGTCAAATTCATGAATGTTTGTCTAAATACCAAATGCTCCTGCCATCGGCAGGACAGGATGCAACTCATTCTTAACACTAATCATTTCCTTTGTCACTTCTGTATTCTGCGTCCCCAGATTACATACTACAATGTTGCTTTAATGGAAACTGAAGAAGTTTCTTGTTAGTTTCTTTGCAGACTTCCATCAGGCTCAATGTTTTTATCTCCTGTCCATTGTGATGAAATTTACACACACAGCGTAACATAATCAAACACTTGAGGTGCTGTGGACATCTCTTATTAGCAGCAAGAATGCATGGAATGGCCATTGGCCCTCTTCAGATGACTAGAAATGTCTTGGACCTGCATTAATAAGTACGTTCAAACAGGTTCCTGAACAAACCCATTAATTCTTCTTAACTGTGGAGATCTTGCAACCCTTTTCCATTAATGCAGAAACTGATACACATACTAGCAACTAGCACCAGGCTTCTTGCACAGAATGTGAAAGGTGAATTTTAATGATGCCATCTGGCTAATTCCTACGCCCCGAGCAAGACTACTGTCATCGTTCAGAAAAGGGTTACATCAAAATTGAAGCTGGGCTCATGTTATCTCTATAGCTTCAAGCTCTTGAAAATGTTCCAATAACTCCTACATCAGTTCCTTCTTCAGTCACCACCAGTCGTGAAAAGGATTCAAATTTTCCCATTAATTTTCAGATAAATGAAATAACTCTTCTAAACAGCAACCTAGTAACAATCATTATTGCCAGTTTTCTGGTATATTTCATATTCTTAGTTTTATTTTAATTTCTACAGATTCTTTACATTTATTTTCTAAAACACAGTACTCAAAATATCCTCTACTCGATAACTTCTATATAGAGCAATTACTCTTGATGTTCTTGTGCATGTGTGAAAACCTTATTTAAGGGAAAAGAAGGAAAAAAAAAATGACAGAGTGATGTAAAGAGAGATGGCTAGAGTTTTCCAAGGACAGTTTTCTGTTCCTCTCAGCTTCAACAATACAGTGCTACTGCTGCTAATGTCGCCAATGAAGAATTTCAAAAGAGGTTTCAAACAAAAGGACCCTGTCACTAACCCCCAAAGGCCCTTTGAAAAAGGTTTGAGATGCCTCAAACACATAAAACAGGGTTTTGAAGAAATGCTTTCAGTATATTTAAAAATCTTAAGATACTGAAGGGTTGAGGTAAAAAACCCCACTGAATTCCAACTTAAAAATTTGCTATATTCCCCATTACCAGTTCCACACTGGTTTTTTATGTGCTTCCCTCTATTTACAAAAGGCATTTATAAACTACTCCTGTTTGTTGAGAAGTTCTTACAAGTTGGGTTAATAAACCAGATATTGTGCCTTTATAGCAATTCTGCTTCATTTTGAGAAAAGGTTCCTGACCACACTGAGGTTCTCATATTTTATAACTCAATGTGACAGATAAAGACAACTAATGGATGCACAGCTACTGGTCTGTTTTACTAGTCTGTAAGGTATTCCACCAGTGATGAGGAGGGAGGTTCAAGCATGGAGTAGGGAGAAAACAAGTGATTACATTACTGTGTCTATACCATTGACATTGCATTTGGTAGCGAAGTGCTAAAATGACAGAGTTTATTTGGGAAACAAAGCAATATAAAAGCCAAGACAGACAACCCTAGGCAAGAATCAAAGTTTCTAGCGAACTGAAAAAGTTCAAAGAACAAAGCCAAACTCATGTACCCTATATATAAGGGCAGAGAGAGAGAAAAGTTATGTCAATGACCTGTTATTCTGTAGGTACTTCTAAGACACTGTCAGAATTGAGAATTCTCATAGAACAGCAAAGAATTTGCAAAACAAGTGAAGACAAGACACCAAAATACCCTCTGGGTCAGTATTTTCAATCTGAAGCAAGGATCCTGTCATGTGCCTTTCACTCTGTGCACATTAATCCTGAAACCATGCACAGGAAACCTGAAAGTGAATCACATAAAATTCAGACAAGCACAGACAGAGATAGAGCTTGCTACTTCCTGAACCAATCCCACCCTGGTCCTACAGGGCAAGGCCACCACCACTACATCAGCTGTACCAGCAGGGCAGTGGCACACACAACACAAAACCCGCACCTGGGATCACACTGAGTTTTGACAGTTTCCAGAACACTTGACCTGAAACTAATGTTATTAAAGCACACATGCTGCCTGCTTTGAATCCAGGTGGTTTTTCTGTAGTGGCACTGCAAACAGCATCTGGCAGGCACATTGATGGATGCAGCTCCTGACCTCATGAATCAAAGAGGAACCATAACAACACTTGATGAACAAAACCAAAAACGGACATCAGGCACAAAAGCAAATCTGTCTTCCACAAGCTGTTTAAGCAGATTTCCACAATAGTCTGAAGAGTGACAACTATCAAGACTGATGCTTTCACAGTCCACTCAAAACCTTTATCCTATCTAGATTGTGTTTGATAATTTACTTTGCCTTTAAGCACTCACTTTAGGCACATGCTGAACAGATACAAATATTTAACCTTTTTTTTTTTTTTTTTTTTTTTGGTCTCGAAAAGGATGTGGTTTAAGTCATAAACACAATATTGATGCTGCAGCCTTAACTCTCAGTGCATCCCCTTGAAGGCTTCATAAATACTTTGAACAGTCAGTGTCTAACCTCATCAGCCTTGTAATTTTCAAATGCCACCACCTGAGGACTTTCTGAAGGGAAGTAATAAAAATAAGTGTACAAAAGCAATCCCGTTTCCTTCTGCTGGTGAAAGCACTTCAATATTCAAGATATTGATAACGTTTGAAAAGAATTTGTATAGATATCTGATACATAAGGAAAATATAAAAAAGCATATGAATACTCAATCTATGTTAAAAGACAACAGCGATGCCAGATTTAGCAACTAGGTATACAATGATGCATGACAGTTAAGAGGGAAGGAAAAACCAAGACTATGACCATTTAAAAAAAAAGTGCAAAATAACAGCTCACTAGTCAGGGAGAGAGGATTGCAAATATTTGGGGCTTTTTTCACGCATAAAATGCTTTTCAACATTGTACATTGAACTTCTTGTATCACAGGTCTAAGTTTGGCAGTTTGTAATGAATAAAAAGGAAAATGCTTGCACTGCCTGAATTAGGAGAGGTCCTCAGCCTTGAGTCCTCCTTAGGGGCCCAGAGAGGACTGTCTGTGGCAGTAAACCTGCCCCTATTAAGCACAGACAGAGAGAAGAGAGGTAGAAGTAAGAGATGGCAGCTCTGTATGGGGAGCACAAGGCAGCAGTACAGCACAGCAGACTCAGCAGCACTACAGGCTTGCTTCGAAGCAACGCCAGGAGGATTTCCGCAGGCTGCTGGGTTGCAGAGCTGTGGGTGTGCAAGTTTGCAGAGCTGCACTGACCAGCCAAGGGAGCAAAAGCACCAAGAGAGCTCTTCAAACCCTTCCCTGTGGGCCACTGAGACACAGCTGGTCACAAAGGAGTACGTGTGGGACGGTTCCCCATTACAAACTCTGATTCAGTGCCTAAGTTGCCTGATGTTATGATACTCAGAGACGTGACTACAGCCCAGACTCTCACCAACCACCAGCTCCATGATGCTGCATTTTATGGCCGCTTATGGAGGTTTAAAAACAAAACAAAACAAAAACCCTGCCAAAAGCAATGTCCAAATCTGCTTCCTCACTCATAAGGATGCCTGCAGTGGCCCAAGAATAAGAAGATACTCAGAGTGTCTTAAATGAGTAAAAAAACTCAAATACTTAAATACAAAAACTTAAATACTGTTTTCTTTCTTCCATTACCTAGAAGGTATTTTGAGTAAAACGTATTATAACACAAACATTTTTACAGAGCACCTCAGAAATATTCACAGTAGAAGTGTCAGGCCTAAGGATGATACAAGACTGTTGGAAATAAACCAGTCTGCCACCTTATCAGCAACAAAGCATCATTTCTGGGTCCCCATCTGCGAAAACCTTTTGGCTTTTCAGTAATGCAATTGACAGTGGACAGGTATTTTTGACAAAAACCCAACACAGTTGACATCCTGACTGCAACCGGCATTAAACAGATAAGGTTTCCCTTGTCAGTCTATATTGTTGACTCCTCAGGCCTGCAGAAGCGAAGTGGAACACACACAACTACGTGGGCTGCAAAGAGCTGAACCAGAACTGTGTCGACTAAACACAGAGGAGGAACTTGGCACCTGACACGACAGTTTAGCTCTGCCCAGATCTCCAGTGGTAAACTGGGTTGCAAAGAGGCCAGTTTCACTTCTAGTGTTTCGTTCTTAATTCCGTTACATACAAGAATCAGTCCTTCAGCATACAAAATAATTATGTCGGCATATACATCTGGGTCATTTCTATATGTGGTTGAAGACTGGCTTTACTGAACAACGGAAGTATCTCTTTAGTGCTTGTTCTGTGTTAAGAGGGTACCACAAAAAAAAAAAAAAAAAAAAGGCTAAAAAGAGTACACAATTTAAAAGGACTTTCTTGCTGTTCTACTCACAGTGATACATTAGACTGATCCAAATGCCCTTTGAGCTTAATTAGTAGGAAACAGTCTGAAACAGTTGCCACTGCACAACAAAAATGGACTTTCAACTTCTTGAATTTAATTTTCACTTCCAAGCTTTTAGCTCATGAGGAAAAAAGGCTCACAAGCTGCTACCTAAAAGCATTTTATATTCAAAATTACATCCTTTCAACACCCTAAAAACTACCAGGACATTTTCAGCACTTAGCAAATAAATGTAAATACTACTTTTTAAGAACTGAAGAAGAATTAAATTTAACAGCAAGCAGTTAATTTTAGAAGGGAACAATTCGAACATTTTGATGTGGAAGGAAGAACATTTTCACTGCTTTAGGTCACTTAACAGTCTCTATCAAGTGCATTGCTAGGCCAAAGCTAAGAAAAATTTTACACACAAATTGCCTGATATTACAATATATTTACCTGCAAGACCTGTAGGCTCAAAGGAAATTTTTACTACAGTACTGACCAATGCATTTGTTTCTGCGCTGTGGTAAGAGAAAAATCATCCAAGGTTTCTTAAATCTTGTACAAAAAGGGTTTGGGGTTTCTTGGGGGTGGCGGGTTGTTGAGAAAAAAATATCTTTGTCTTTCAGAAGTGGCAAGGTTACTTTAACCCAGACATTTCAGGTCCTTATTAGCATGCACTCTCCCTGTGGCCCCAGCCTTGTTCCATTCCCTAGGCCTGTGTCCTCCCTCTTCGCCAGCCCCTCAAGCTGAGCTGCTCCCAATATTTGTCAGGAAAGGGGCTAAAATTAATCCTTCTTAACAACACAAAGGGAGAGGGAGGGAGAAAAGTGAACCAGACCAGCTCTCGGATCCACGCCACCACACAGTTGTCACGTCTCCAGTTTTAATGGGAGTAACAAGGTCTGCTATGTAACGTTTGGTTAAGGGGGAAGCTGACATGAACTCATACCCAGTCACAGAGTACAAGGCCTTTGCACAAATATTTCTGTCTAACCACCCAAGACGGAAAATGAGGACTTCATAACTGAATGACAGGAGGTTTTCCACTTTTCTGTTTGATTTAAATAGGCCAATTTTAGATGAACAATCTTGAAGGAAACTCAGTTTTATTACTCCGTGCTCCAGAAGGAACAGAGGTCCTCTGCATAGTGCAAATAAATGCACAAACACCACTTAAAAGAAAATATTTTCAAACATCAAGATTTATGGGGGTAATATTTACAAAACATCCAGCAGATGATTGCCCTTTTCAAAATGTAAATAAAGATTTCTATTCAGATAACAGTTTTGAAATACAGTTGGCATGGAAGCAAACTTTTGGCTTTTAGTTGAAGGTAAGCAATAAAGACATAAAATAGATTGTATAATTGTACAATATTGGTAGGACACCTTTTAACTCCCACTTCAGTAAAGTTAAAAAACCCCACAATTAGAAGTAAAGAAACAAAAAACCTCTATTCACTTCAAAAGTGTATGTCTTTGACATATATAAGTGTATGTCTCAGACCTCCAAAACTAAAGTTTAAGTCATGAGGACAGAATAATGATCAGAAAAGGGTAAATATCAAGATCAGAGACATGATTTCCTGCAGTCAAGTCTTATTTCTTTGTTTTGAAAAACAAGTGATTCCAGCAAACACCACAGGCAATGAAATGCTCCACATGTAAAAGCATGGGCACAAAAGGAAGAACATTTCTTTGCTTTTACAAGTTCTAGCTTAGTGTTACCTTCACTATCAATGTGTGAAGATAAGGAAAGACATTGATCATGTTATCCAGACACTAACGTATCAAAAATAGTTCCTCACTGAAGACTATATAAAAAAATCTGCTACAAGAATTAGACACTAAGTTCTATCAAAACCTTTAGTCCAGTGGAGACTCACCAGAAATGTTAGACAATCAGCAAAAATTAGTATTATTAAGTATTTCCATCAAACCATTTTTGGCCTTCAGCCTTGTGTTGTTTCCATGGTTCTCCTTGTCCACAATGCCCCATGCCCTCTGTTTGACAACCCAGTCTACCACTTCCTCATTTCTCTCTGGGTTGTCATCTTCCTTCCTCATTGTTCTTAGCGTAAAGCTCTCCGCATCACATTGGCCAGCCTGTTGGCAAAGATGCTTTTTCCTGACTTGGTCAGGTAGAATCATTTTCTTCTGAGCAGTCCTTGATCTGCAAAGATTGTCTCTGTGGTTGTAAAACCCAAATGCTTATTGTCAACATCAGCTATGCAACCAGTTGTTGACCTCCAGGATCCATCCACCACTTCTCAAGCCCTATGGCCCACTGAAAGGATCAAGGAGAAAACCCTTCTTCGCCTCTATGCACTTGTTCCTCAGCCCCTGAGCCATATAACCATGCTTGGCAGGGTCCACATCTCCCCTACCAGTATCAAGGGTACCCATATGGAAGAGCAGCAGAAGAGGACAACAGTCCAAGGATTGAACAAGGCCCAGCAGCTTCACCACACCACCATGGATCCAAATCTCTCTCCTAAAAACAAAAACATGTGAGAGACAGCACGCACAAAAATGTCATTGCACCTTAAATAATGACCTTAGATTTAAAAAGGCATGAAGAAGGGACAATTGGGAAATAAATGTTAGTTTTTAGATCTAGATGAAAGCACCCTGAGGTGTTTGTTTCTCAACAGACTTAAAAAACATAAGTAACTTTCCTTTCCCATACCTCATCAAAAGCACTGCAAGAAAACTCTTAGAAGTATTAGTCACCTTTGCAAATCTTTGAACAGCATCAGATTAAAAAAAAGAAATTCCTGAGCTCGCCCGCTTTTATATCAACAAAGTATGGTGGTTTGAGGGATTTAAACCCTTTCATCACTAATTATTTCTTAAAAGGAGATAAGTAGGCAGATTGTAATCCAAAATAACAGCAGGCACTAATAGATTTTTAAAATAACTCTGGTGGCAAATAGGTACCTTCATTGTGCTTTTCTTTGAAAAAAGAAGCAATTAGGAGAGATTTTAGGTGGTAGTCCCATGAATACAGACAGCACTGCAAAAACATTGAAAAGGAAAGCCATAACCTGAAGCACCATCTTTCCCTGCCCCAGTAAATTAGAAAGCTGCAACTCAGTAAAAAGACATTACATCAATAATGGTAATTCTGTAGCATAAAAAAAAGTTTCTCCTTCCTTCAAAGAAACCCAGTAAATGCAGATTCAACTGTATCCCTCTAGAACCACCACTAAAGTATATTTTAAAATACATCATTTTAAGAGATAGACTTCACCCATTAACTCTTGTCAAGTTTTGATTCTCATGCAAGACAATTTTCAGGAAGCAACAGAAAGCTAAATGCTAAATTTTGGTATGGAAATCATATGGCAGGACCAACTACCTCTTCAGAAAGCCACAGTACCACCACAGGGATTTGTTCACCAAATGTCCAACTATGGGCCACATCAGGCTGGCCTTCCTTTTAGCAGGCCACTGTAAATCTCTCAAGCATAAACCAAATGCTAACTAGTAGATAGTTGTCAATGACACATAAATAAAATTACTTTCTATAACAGATAAAAATATCTAGGATTTTTCCATGCTCAGAAAACAAAACAAAACAAAAAAACAAACAACACAACAACAACAACAAAAAACCCACAGTCATCCTAGATCCAAAGAATAAATACCAAAACATTATGTAACACTTCGCTGAATTTTTTTAAGAAAGCCATTTCGGAACACCTATTACAATCACTGTAGAATTTTGGCTGAGGCATTTGAAGAGCAGCACAACACAGATCCCTTCCCCATTTTCCCTAGTTACCTTACCAACCACAAAATGCAAAGTCTAATGAGAAGATTAACTGATTTCTGAAATATTCTAGCTGTCAGTCATTCTTCAACAAACTAAACTGAACCAGAAAGACTGTCATAAAATATACAATAAATAACACAAAACAGTGCACCTAATTAACACCAAAGCAATACAACACAAGTCAGGAGAATCTCAAAACAGATACCCAAAAACAATCCGCTCCAACAACAAGAAAAATGTCCCACAGCAATAGAAATTACTCCCATTCACTGCTTGCTTTGGCTTCAGCGTCCATTATCAGGAATGGAGGAGCAGACCCTTAATGAGATGATCATTTCCCTTTCAGAATATTCACGTGCACTAAACAAGATCACGGCTCTTTATTAATCTCAGATGGAAAGTGATTTGAAAATCATTAGGAAACCAGTTCTTCAGATACGACATGCACTCTGCCCAAGTCTTCAGCAAGTACCCAGTCATTACCTGCACAGATCGCTCTTAGTGCAGGAACACTGAGGAGATGGGAAAGCTGACGTTACATAAAAATTGGCATTTTCTTCTTTGATGGTTTCTTCAGAAGCAAACAATTTTGTGAGAAATGAAACTCTGGAGACTCCACACAGGAGGCTCTACTGAACTCACCATTAAAGGCTGCTCGTTTTTTCACAAAGACAAATGCCTTACCTTTGTGATGATTTGTATAAAGTATCACATGATTTGTGTAAAAAAAAGAGATACCTCTTCCCTTGATTTTGCTCCTTGTTCTGTTATTTTGCTTTCTAAAAGCAAAACAAGAGAATGATGCTTTCCTCCACACTTTAAGCTCTCGCAGTTACAATTGCACCAATACGATGAGAAGAAAAATGGACCATTGTTACACATACACGAAGCTAGCAAGCTGAAACACCAAAATACATGTTCAATAGCTGAACTTGTCCGTCTCAGAAGAGAATAATAAAGTCTCAGACACAAAACATCGAGAAGAAAAAAAAACAAGCTACAAAAGCAATTTTTTACCCAAACATGCCCATGACATTTTAATTGTTTATATTCAGGCAACTGTTTAGTCTGTGTTTAAAATGTCTAAATTGACATTCAAATTGTACCGACCACTGTGAGCCAGGAAAACAACAAAACACAAACCCTGAGGAGCTACTAACGTTAATGAATGGCAAAGGCCACCGTGTTGCCCCACAACTGGTACATGAAGGGTCCTCTTAAGGCAAGTAGCAAGCTACAAGAAAATAGAGGATGGATTGTTTCTTTCAGCCGCAATAATATCAGAATGATTATGCAATTCTGAGATAAATACACTTTAATCAGCGCATATGTTAAACCTGATCTCACTGGGGCTTCTAGACATCATAGGGGCTGTCACTCAGAGCCTCACTCCTGCAAGTTCTGCATGCCAGGCCATCAAGCAAGGTTTGTTATGCCACTGCCCCTACCACCTTCAGATACCAGTGCACTCCTCTGGAGCACACTTACACTTCAATGCAGCCCAGACGGCAACAGGTAGATATGGATGCTTATACATGCAAGCAGATTAATGTTTATCCAAACTTTGGTAATGTGATGTGCATAGTTTCTAACACTGTTTTCCTACACATGAAGAGTTTAGCACATTCCTGAAACAGGATTGTTTCAGAAATAGTCACCTCGAGTCAGCTATTGCTGCTTACCACCATGAGCCAGTGGTAGGACAAACCTTGAGAGCCTGAGGAAATGACTCACTCAGATCTCACACTTAGTGCTTCTTCAGCCCCAGGTGACACCTGATTCATCAGCAGATACACACTATTACTCACCTGGAAGTCCAGAAGGTTTTTCTGTAGAGCTAATTGCTTCCATTTAAGTAAGCCATTAAAAAAAAAAAAAAAAAAAAAAAAAAAAAAAAAAAAAAAAAAACCAGGGAACAAAAAAAAATAAAAAAAAGGTTCTTCAGATGCCAAACAACAAAAAAAACAAGCCCCAAAAAATAAATTTTTAAAATTTTTTGAAAAACATGAGCAGATTTTCTAAAACAGATTATCTAATCACAGAGTAAGAAAGATGCCATCTGCATTCTACACAATCCTGTTCTTCAGGAGCACTTTTTGTTGGTAGTAGTTTTTTGGGGGTTTTTGTTTGGTTTGGTTTTTTGTTTGTTTTATTTTTGGTGTGTTTTTTGTTTGATTGTTTATTTTTGTTTGGGGTTTTTTGGGGGGGAGCATTTTTGTTTGTTGTTTGGGGGGGGTTATTTTTTTTTTTTAATGGAAGTTCACAGCAACACTACTGTTTTAAAGAGCTGTAGCTACCATTTTCCAAACATGAAGTCAAACAAAGAAACCCAAGCAAGACCAAGCAATCGAAATTTCCAACTGACTGTAAAAATAAATGTCAATCTTCTCAACTACCAATGTAAGGAAGACTTAGATGTGATGACAGCGAAAGACTCATGTGCGTGTGTACAGATGGGAGAAATGGTAATACCAGAAATACAACCTGTGAGCAGCCACCTTACCACTCGGTGAGCCAAAAAGCAAATAGAAACTGACATTTAAAAAGATGATTCAGTTTACCAGAGTTTCATTCATTAACATGGTTCTAGTAGAAACCCTGCACACCTTTAGGAGAAGAAAAGTATCATGCTGGGGGGAGGCAGGGACAAAGACATATCTGTATCACAGTGAAATATATATTTAAACAATTTGGTTTTTAATAAGTGCTACTTTTTTACCCTTTAGAGTCATCATCTGTGCAAGCCCCAGGCTCTGTGGGAAGACTGCAGCACTATGAGCAAACATTTCTGTTCACTGCCTATGTACATCTCAAACTCCAGGCAGGAACACTTGCTATTCTCTTCTTTAAGTTCCAGCTTTTCCTTCAGGGTCCAATCTTCAGATCTTTCCTCTTTT
>JANIJG010000710.1:28810-51107 GCA_024611175.1 Megaceryle torquata | reverse complement strand
AATAATAATTTTATAATATTTTTATAATAATATATATTAAAAAAACCCAAACCAAAACAGAAAAACCCAAAACAATAAACAAACCCACCTTAGCTCAGCCAGCCAGCATTGCCTATCTTCTGTGACCACTCCACACTAACTATGTACTGTTAACAGTTACCTGGTATCAAGTTGATGACTCTTTGCAAAGCTGTGGCCAGCATCCATCTTTCTAATAATGTTTCAAGCAAACAAGGATCATCATCCAACTAGAAAGTGCATTTCATGTCTCTTCTCTCTTTTATGTAGATATGACTTGAAAGAGAAAGTATTTTTCTGGTCAATTATCCCAAAGTGTGATACTTTATTGAACTATACGTGACTGTCAAAGGTAGTGTACGTTCTGTGCTCAACAGAAACCTCTGCAACTACAGTGCTAATGCATTGGCAAAGTGAGAGTCATACTTAAAATACAGCATTTCAAAAGCTGAGCTATTTTATCTTTTTATTAAAGGCAGATATATAACAGTTTTAAGGGTAATTGTTCTCCACTGATAGAAGGTGTGTGGGAACAGCCTGCTTGGGTTTACCAAGGGCAAATGGTATCTGAACAACCCAACAGCCTCCCATGATGAAATGACTGATTCTGTGGAGGAGGGGAAAAAACATGACATCATATCCCCTGACATTAGTGTGGCCTGTGACACAGCCTCCCACAGTCTTGCCACTCTACCCTTGTAGTGAAACTGAGAATAAGTAGAATGCAGGGGGTGGAGAGCTAGTTGGAACAGGCTCAGAGGATTGTCATCAACAGCACAAAGTCCAACTGGCTATCAGTCAGATGCCACAGCCCTCAGGGATCAACAGTAAAGCCAATATCATTTAATGTCTTTCTTAGAGACCAAGGTAATAACAAGCTGGGGGAATGGTCAGCACACTGAAGGGCAGAGCTGCTATTCAGAGGGACCTTGACAGGCTACAGAAAGCAACTGACTAGAATCTCATGAAGTTCACTGAAGACAAATGGAAAGCCCTGCATCTGAAATGGGATAACCCCATTCACTAGGATCAGCTGGGGGCCAACTGGCCAGAAAATAGCTTTGCAGAAAAGGTTTTATTTAATTTTGCATCCATTTTAGTTAAGTGACTATAAACAATTTTACTACAGGTGTCTGCATCTGATGAGCAGCTCCTGAAGTACATGAAAAAGGCAGAGACTATTAGCAAGGCATAACCCCAGTTCTCCTCAACTTAGACACTTTAGAGAAGAGATGCACACGAGTCCCTGTAGAGCAACAAGAAAGGAGTTTGGAAGAACTGATATGTATTTAGAGCTAACAGTTTTGCTCTGCTTTGCTTCTTCTACAGACTTAAAAGATGCTTTGTTTGGAGTCAATACTGTCACCAGAGATGACAGCTTCCCAAGGGAAAAGCTGTGGCTAATACATCAGTTTAAAACCACTTGAAGAGTCACAGCTGGTCACAAACAGTTATAGAGAAATAGGAACCTGCCTGAGCAATAAAGAAATGATTTCTCCCCAGAGGGAAAGGTTTCTGGCATCAAAACTGAAATGGGTGGGTTGTACAAGAGACTACAAAACAAGTTCAGATACTCCACTGTTTCAAACACAGGTGAAAAACACAGTCAAACAGTACTTTAGAATTATACCCCATACAAAATGTCTAGAGACTTTACAATGCCAGGAACAAAAAAAAAAAAAAAAAAAAAAAAGAATGTACACAGATTTTAGATACTACTAGCTTTGATTTTTTGGGTTTTTTTTTTGTTTGTTTGTGGGGTTTTTTGTTCATTTGTGGGTTGTTGGGGTTTTTTTTTTGTTTTGTTTGTGGTTTTGGTTTTGTTTTGTTTGGGGTTTTTTTGTTGTTGTTGTTGTTGTTTTGGGTTTTTTTGGTAAGTCATCCATAGCAAGAAAAAAAAATAAATCAAAAATCAACTGCCACGGTGAACAGACAAAGTGAGTTTTGCAAAGTTATGATACTGTTCACATGACAGTGGCAATGTTAGCTACTGAAGAGCCCAGGCAAATAACGTGGGATCAACTCCCAACGATAATGCATTTCTCAGTGATTAGCAAGTAATACATTTGGATTCAGCTAAAAGGATGCCATAAAACTTCAAGAAGCTAACAACTGAATAAGTTTGACTGATATTTATGCCACTTTTTATAAAAGGGATTGTGGTAATATTCCTTATCAAAATGTATTTTTGCACATCTTTTATACATCTTTTTACCCTGATTTAATGATATAATTAACACAAGAGCCTTGCTGAAATGAAGTGCTACATCCATGATAAGCAAATCATACAGTCTAACAGGCTCATGTTACCTTCCCACTGCAACAGTTGTTCAGATACATACACACACACATACATTACAAGTATTTGGAAGATAGAAAGTAACTTTTTAACAGGGAAATGAGTTAAAAGCTGTAGGACTCCACGACAGCCTAACAGCTCATTTTCATCAGCATATAAAGGTCTCCAGCTCAAAGTCCTAGTGTAAGGTACAGAAGGTATGATTTAAAGGAATGGGTCACCATATAAGGAGAATCTTTTCCAATAGACAAGCTCCATCTCGAGGCTAGACACATGACCTTTCCAAAATAACATTCCCTGAAAATAAATCCTCAGAAAAAAACAAATTCTCTCATAACCTCTGTGCAAAATTAGAAGCAAATACAGTTATTAGAGGAGACACGGCTCAGGGCAAACTTTTTCTTGTATTATTAACACCCAATCTATCCCTGAATCACAATGATCTTTGTTTACTACTCAACCTTCCTCCCTGTGAAGGAAGATACACATGCAAAACATACTGATTACACATGGAAACCTTTTAATCTATAGGTAGCTATAGGTATGAATATAAATACACAAATATGTCATTGTCCATAATTATGGTGTGGTGTGGGGAGGACAAACAGGAGAAAAGTGGGTTTCATCTCCTGTCTGCAGAACAGGCTTCAGAGAGACTCCAACTCTTCCAACTACACAGCTGCTGCTTTTCCCAAGGTTTTGCTCACACACAGCCCACAGCAAACCCCAGTACATCAATGTGCAAAATCTATGTTAATGCACCACTTAGCTGGCAATGTTAAGTGCACAGCCATAATGCAGTTAAAGACTGCATTTCCCTCAGCAACTGTTACTTAGTAACCCTCTGCACATAAATAGAATTTTATATTACTGCATATGTGTTGTGAAGGCTAAAATCCATCCCTCAGCTCTACAGGCAAACAGGAATTAAAGGAATCATGTGGGAAACTGTAAATCAAACTTGTACCAGGTATGTTCAACTGCTCCTCTAGGCAAAGAATTTAACTAGAGAGAAAACCTGTGTACGAACAAGGAGGTATTTCCACTGCATTACTGTTGCTGGTATTTCATCACAAAAAGGAGGAGTTACTTCAAAGAAGTTTAACCTCAGACAGACTACCTGTGATTATTCATATGCTATGCATAGTTCAGACATAAGCACAACAGACTACACAAAGCTCCCCACCTTGTCCAGCCAAGGTAGTATAAACCTTTGGCTACCCAACTTCTAGGTAGAATTGGTACCACCAGACCACAGATAAAGCATCAGCAAAAAAACAAACAAACAAAAAACAAACAAACAAAAAAACAAAACAAAACAACAACAACAAAAAAAACCCTGTGCTAAAAAGATCCAGGACTGAAGAAAACAGGTGAAGCATGAGGGATAAAAAAAAAAAAAAAAAATAAAATTCATCACTTCTAAAGAAGAAAAAAAAAAAAAACACCAAACAACAAACACATAAACCACCAAACCCAATTTATATATTTGATCCTTCCCATATACAGGCTACTTGTGAATTAACAGCCTGTTCAAGCCACTTGAACAACTGTCAACATGGGACTTCATAATTACTTTAGACCAAGAGACAGAATCACTTTAGACCAAGAGACTACGTTTTTAGCATTAACCAAATAGGTGGCCTGCTGGAAATACCTAGGAATCTTTTTAATTCAATTCCTTATCATTGCAAAGGACATACTATCACTATGCTTTGTTACATACTTTGCCTCTAGCACTTCACAGCTTCATCTCCTAAAATGATTTATCGTAACAGAAGTGGATTGTCTTGACACAAAAGCAACTGATTGAGTTACGTATATTGCATTTCACAAACAACATTCATATCAAGAGGCTACACGTAAACTATAGTGGCAGTTATTAAACTGAATAAATATAAGCATATAAACAAGCAAACATGCTGCATTTACAATTCTATTAGCAAGTTTACAATCACTTACAGACTAGCTCGTTGCCTTAAGTGCAGCATTCAAATAATAATTTCCCATTTCTTCCCAACAAAAATAATTATCCCTAAAATCAGTTCTGGAAACTATAGCAAACCACAGTAGTCTTCCCTTCAAAATTCCCCCCACAACTCTTGTCCTGTAATAGGTAATTCAACAGATATAAAAGTTCTACTTGCAAAATCCAAGAGAATCTATCCTTTAAAATACAGGTTCCTACTTTTTTCCTCTGTCACAACCATACCTCAAAACTAATAATGTTGTAACAAGTAAAATGTCCTAACTCAAGCCAAGAAATCTTTACTCCTGTTAAGTATCAGGCAATTTTTTTTTCATTTAAGAATACAAAAATCTGCTAGGAACCATTTCAAGGTTTTAAACTAATCATGCTAAATCATGACTATGTGAAGTCTAGATTCCCAGAGATGTTCCTGAAACCCCCATTTTCTTAAAGCCACAAGAACCAACTTGGCAGCACAGCAGCAGAATTGAGAACTGAGCAGGAGACTTGGCCAAGTCTTACTCAGTGATTGGGACAATTAACTGGCCATCTGTCTCTCTCCACAGACCAAGCAGCTCTGCATCTGCTCCACCAGCCCACAGCTCATAGACTAATTGGTTAAAGCAAACTGATCAGGGCAAAAACCAGAATGGCTTGTCAACTGCTGAGACCAGTCCTCAGCAGCTGGGATTGAAGCCAAGGCCCCCTGCTCCTGGTGGAGCCATCTCCCTTGTGAGACACCATGTAAGATATGTTCAGAGGGTCTCTTGTCCCTTACACATAGCAGTAGGAGGACGAATCAGAAGTGATCAAAGACATCTAATTTAATTGCTACAAAGTCCCCATGTCTAGCCCATAAGCTTCCAAAATGCCACAAATCTTTTATTCTCCCATAATCAGGTGACTCAACAGTTGCATTATGGTGTTATTACAGTATTAACTGCATTATACTATCACATTATAAATTCTTTCTGCAAAATCCCAGAGAAGAATCTGATGCCTCAAAGATCTCATCATCCTTCTTCAAAGGCAGACACAGCACATGCTCCCCTGGATCTTTGTGTGCTCAGAGTTAAAGGTCACAGGCCAGGACACCTGGACAATCTGGTGAGAGGGTATTTATATCACAGTCCCACCTGATGGCACCCACCAACAGGGACCTTTCGGTCTCCATTCCCCCAAGCTCCATAAAACTTTCATTTTTAGATGGTTTTATTGAACCTTATAGGCCCTATAGAATATAGCATAATAGAATAATAAAATAATAAACAACAGAGAAGATGCCAGAGAAAAGGAAAAGGGTACAACAGGCAGAAGAGGTATACTGAAGAAATCCCACAATGGAGTTCGGTTCCCTCTCCTCCCAAATGCATTGCAGGAAAATAAAACACAAAGCACCGAGGTCAAAACAAGAGGGAAAAATGTCAAAGCTTTGATTTTAAAATGTGTCATTTCACTGAGTGTCAAAGCTTGATTTTAAACAGGTATTTCATTGATTTTTTTTTTTTTCTGCTTACCAACACCCTTACTTATAAAGCAAGAAATTAGATGAAGGAAATATAAAGAAAACACTTCTATTAAGAATTTTATTTATCTACAAATACTGCATTGTAGAAAAAAATATTACCATTAGAAGTAATCAGTCAAATAAATGAATCTGCAAGAATCCTAGGGTTAAATGTTCAGGTCCACATTGTCAGCAAGTACAAATAAACGTGCTTCAGTTAAGTCAGTCTCAATGTAATGGATTGCAGTGGTTCAGGTCCATCTCGAAATCATATCAGCTCTCTCTAAGCACAGCTTTGATGCTGTCCAGCTTTTGACCCAGAATCTCATCTTATCTTACTAAGCTCCAGAAGTAACACCAATTGCCCCAAACACACTGAGTTTTCTGTATAACAGTGTACCAAAGACAAAACAGTTGTTACTTTATGGTGTGGGTCTCACCTACTATGACCTCTGAAGTCTTTCCTACAATGAGATATATTCATCTATACTAGTACTAAATATTTATTAAATATATATTTTTAATCAATACATAGTAAATATTGAAATCTCTTTATATGTCATATATTAAACATTCCTCAGCTGCTACAGGTAGTTACTTGAGATTCTCAGTCTCACATTCACCAACCTTTCATCTACAAAGCTTCAAAAAAACAGGACTGTCTGGGATTTCAGACATTGGGTTATTAAAAAAAAAACCAAAAAACAAAAAAACCCCACACAACAAAAAAGACAGTGATTATTCAGGCTTTATCACTGTGCAACATAAGGCAAGTTTCATCTACAGTAGAAAGTTCTGACTCGACATTAAAATAAAAACCATTTAGCCTGATTCCCCAGGATAGAAGGCTTATGGTCTTCCCTTTTGAGACTCATAGTAAGCACATTTGCAGCTGTTCAGGGCTACAAGAAGGGTATCTATACTCGAATATACAGTTGCATTTATACATATTTTTAAATATACACTTGTACTTTTTAATATATGGATGTGTGCACACATATATATATGTGCAAACAAATAATTAAAGTGAGATTGAAAGTTTTCACAAACAGTTCCACTTAACACCGAAAATATTTTAGCCACGTTTCCCAAAAGAATTTAACAATTCTTCTGTTTTCTGCATAAAACAAGTTCTTCAACAGGTATGATGTAAAAACTCAAAACAGCAACACAACTTCATGACAAAACAGTATAGACATGATGATGACAGTTGGTCATAAAAATAACAGGAGACAGTTTTGATTTTCAGCTTTCAAGTACTGGCAATGACACTACTGGATTGCTTTGTGAAGCAACACACTGTGGGAGGCTAGGATAGCTGCTGAAAGTCATGTCAACATGAAGAGAGCAAGCTGGCTAGAAGAGAAAAATCAATTTTTCAGTGATTTGTGTTCAATGTGTTGTCAGAGAAGTTCAAGTTTTCTCTCTTTTCTTCTAGTGTTCCCACCTTCCTGATCAGTCTGCCTGTTAGCTGGCCAGTTCTTCACTGTTTTCGAGCATGTGACTGCACTGTTAAGTGCACTTAAGTATTACTTCTAATGCCTCAGAAAAATCAAAACACAGCACTGAATTTAGACTGCATCAGAGTTAGAGATGCTGGCAGAAAGTAGCATGCAGAAAGAAACTGGGTGTAAGGAGGAGAAGGAAGATAAAGGGAAGGAGGAAGGAAGAGAGAGTGTGTGAAGGGCTGGGAAAATGTGTGCAAGACATACAAGTCAGTTATGGTCACAAAACAATTCAAAAAAAAAAAAAAAGACCCAAAACCACTCACAAAACTCAGATTCCAACTCAACAGTCTTGGATAGTACTTTTTAACTAAGATACTTCCAGGATACTGGGATTTCTATAACACATCTGAAAACCTCAGCACTACCAAACAGTGAATTCAATCCTGAAAGTCTTACACAGAAGGGGAATAACTGAGGACCCAAAATGGTAATTATTGATAATAAGTGACCCCTTTAAGAATTGATCTCATGAGTGACACAGACTTGCTAAGATTTCTGGCTCTTAGGTCTTTCCTGTGGATTTTGAGCTGCACAGAGTGCATGATCAAGCCAAATGCCCTCATGCCTCCCTAAGTTAATCTTTCAGTTCTAGATAAATCCAGCTACACCAAAATAAATGCCAGTCTGTGGCACTGTGAGAGAAATGCAAGATTTCCACCGCCTCTTCTTGAGTCTAACTGATGCCCAGAATTCCCCCTAGTTATCCAAGGTAAGCGGTATGTATCTTGTGGCTTTCAGCTCTATTCAAATTTTGGTATTTTATGGCCACATCCATGGGATGCTGCACTGAAAGCTCGGATTGTTTTTAAGAGAGAACCTTATCTCAGCAATCGCGAATAACGTCATATTACTCTACTTAAAAGTTTTTTCAATTTCCGTTTGCAAAACCTTTTTTCCTCCAGTAAATGTTATCTAAGTATTTCCATCAACTTGAAGCACAGAGCATGAAAAAGTTAAGTAAAAAGGAAAAACATTCCATGGCATTTTAACTCAAAGTGAAAAACTCAAGTTTCTGAAATGTAGCCACAGACAAGTTAAATTTACTTAGTGTACAGATAACCACTGTTACATAAGCAATTTGACTTCAGCTTTCTGAAGCTCCTGTTAAAGTGATACTTTGTGTGAGAAGGGCCTGCATCTTCTTCCTTCTGATGTCCATTTCATACCTGCTGAATTTACAAAAAAGACCAAGATTCAGCTTTCCTTAGCAAAGTGGAATTCCTCTTCTTTCAGCATACATTTAGCATCAGATGTGAGCAAAGCTGGGATTTTGGCCTTGCACTGATGTGTGGTGTAAAACCATGTCTCGCAACGAGTTATGCTGACCTAGCTGGGGAGTCAGTTTCACACACTTTTGTGATAGTGTAACTGAGGATTAAAATATAACATAGCCTCAGCACTCTTCTTCCCAGTCACTGCCCAGGAGCACTGAAGACAACAGAAGCAGCATTAAGGGAAGAAGATGAGGACAAACTTAAAAATGCACATTTACCAGGGTTTAATACTTTGAAAAATCCTTGACAATTTAAATGGTACTGTCATTAAAAAGTCATTTCACAGGATATTTATCTAGCTCTATATCAAAGCTAAGAAGAAGGGTACTATAGAAAACCATACCACAACAGCATGGCATCCGGAGCACAAGACCTTACAAAGTACAGAGTGTACTTCCCTCTTCTTCTAGTCAGTTCTATGGGCTGAGAGTGGGAGAACAAAGCCCAAGACCCTACCTCCTCCCCAGCCAAAACCACAGTGACTGCACCTCTTCCTCTTACACCCATGCAAACTCAACCAGCTTGAGACCTACATCAAGAAGGACTAGTACTGAGCAGTTATGTGCATAACAGAAAAACATGCTGTCAACTTACTTCACGTACCTGTTACCTACATATTTATTCACATTGTCACTGACATACAGACCTAGTGACACACTGCCAAAATTAGACAATTCAGGCAACTCCTTAAACACCAGCAGCTGATACTGCAGCAGTTCCCAGCACTCATATCTGCCTTGCCTACCACCTTCAACTCTTCCACCAGTTGCTCTGCACGGCTGAGTACTGTGCCTTCAGTTGCCTTCATATACATGCAACAAAGGGAAACACAGAAGTGTAAAAGTACCAGCTCTGATTCAGTGATAGTTTATCTTCCACATGTACTTACAACGAGCTTACCATATTTTAGACACTAGAAAGATTAAATATTATGAGTACAATTGGCCCTATAAAAATTCAGCACCTGAAGAGTTTAATGACAAGTATTCAAACACATGACTTGGATTTAGACACAGAAATTGTTCCCTTTAACTTTATGGTAGAGCCACTTCTCTACTTAAACAAGACTTCTGATACCATAATGAATGATGGTCTTAGGGTTAATTTTTGAGGACAGATGTCACAGCTACTGCATACTTGACATTCTCAGAGGCTTCAAACAGTGCAGTCATTTCTGTATCTCACCAGCTAAAGCACATTAGTGCCTGAAGGCTCCACTCAAAGTCTCCAAGAATTAATACAGAATGACACTGCATCTGTCCCAGCAAACAATGCAGTTAGACTGTACAATGGCTGAAAAATTAAACTGGAGGACAGAGCAAGCACAAAAGGCTTTGCTCAAGGCCAAATCCAGGTCGATAGAATTTTAATAAAACAAACTGGACTGGTCTTGCTTAACCTGACTGCCCAGAACTTCTCTTCACACCCTGGAATAGGATTTGCCTCTTCCAAAAGCAGCACTTTCTTGTACCAGGCACCGGCTTAACCAGACCCTGTCTGGTCACAAGAATTTCTACAGTGTGCAACCTGTAATACTGGTTGGTTAAAATGCTCATCAAATTTCTCACAGAAAATGCTGGTACTCTCAATATTTTACAGATTTTTCTCTCTTTTTCCTTTGCTTTCAGAAAGATACTGGCTTAAGATGCAGAGTTTTAATATATCAAATTAGAAGGAATACACCACTATAGCCCCTGTGCTTTTTATTGCTTTACAGCAAAAGATAAAACTCTGAGAAAACACACAATTGTACCAGAAAAATAATAGTGCTACACAACTTTGCAATGAGAAAAAAAATGTGAAAAGACTGCACTCTTATTTATGTATGGTAATAAAACTATTTATTTAAAAATCAAATGTCACATTTGAGGGTTTTTTGTTGTTTGTTTTTGGTTTGGTTTTTTTTTTTACAGAAAAGCATATTCCAGACTTCAAAATCCACATAATCTGTATGTCATGTACCTCTCAAACTGTATTAAAAAACCCCTCTATCTTAAAAAAAACCCCAAACTGTTCAGAGTAATTAATAAAGCAAATAAAATTACTTCATCTGTTGGTTTTTTCTTTTCTTGATACTTCATGATGCATACCAAGAGGAAGCACCTGGTAAAAACCACACATGGCTCATGTCTGTAAGATCTGTAAGCACTCTCAACCATAAGAGGTAGAGCATCAGATGAGATCAGTGTGAAGACACTTTTCCTTGCAGATTGCTGAGCATTATGTTGAACAACACAACTACCCCTGCACCAGCCATCGTCAGAATTTCAACCTCCTCTCAGCAGAGAGAGAGAAATTTTTCTGCCAGTGTTATCAGGAGCAAGGCTGCACAGGGTGCAAATTTCTGACATGATTACCAAGACAACTGGGGAAAAAAAAAAAAGAGAATAGAATCTCCCCAGAAACAGCACAGAAACCATATGATTTACTGATACCTGCTTACCACAGATACTTAGTTTGAACTAATGATGCTGAGTTCTCCTTAAACACTGAGAAACAGTCGGTGTATTAAAATTCTGAAATCATTGTGCATTACAGAATCTCAGTAAGTACATAGGGCAATTAAAGGCAAGATTTTTCAGAAGTTTACTACACAGCAAGGCTCAGTCATTGTAACCAGACAGCTTTTAGTTCAAACAAAACATTAAATGGTAGACTGAGTGCCTTATCATAAATACATCTGGTTTCAGTTTTGGCCTGTGAGAAAGCAGTATACTACAGCAATTAAATTTCCCAAAGTTTTTCAGTTAGTTACTAGAGGTAGCAATAGCTTTTGGTTCCTTGGTGTTCATTTACATCTCAAATACATCAAGGACATGAAATAAGTAGATCATGTAGTATTTCAAATAGTCTAACATGTTCCAGGCTGTGTAAGTTTCTTGAACAATCCATTGACATGGCAGGGCCGTGGGTTTTGTTCTTTTATTACAGGTCACGAGCTTGTTTTTCAGCTCCCCACAATACTATGTTACCTCAGACACATGGAAACCAGGCTCCATGGACTCAGTGCATTGGGTAGCTGCTGTGAAATAGATAGACAATGCCAGAAACCCTCCTTCCAACCTCATCTTCCCAAACCATCAGTGAAGTTAAATGCCAGTTTTGACAGGTTTTAAAAAGGTACTAAGATTGCCACTGGGATGCCAATGTATGGGCTGTGCAGACAACGAAAATTAAGAGCAGCAGAGAATTGTGCTGTAGCAATACTTAGAGGCAGCTTCAGTCATTACAAAAGAGCACGTGGCACTTCGTAGCTTAATGATGCCAAATTAACACATCAGCCACAATTCTGAACAAAGACCAGTAAAACTTTAGCCACTTACTCTGTTTACTTCTTTACATTTAGCTTTTTGAGAAAGAAACTCAGAACATGAGGGACAGCTCATTCATTTGATCTTAGATATATTTAAGTTTAAACCCAAATATTATTACTAAGAACAAAGCTAAACCAAATAGATGCTTACACATTTACTAATGCATTAAGCAGACTGTAAAGTCTAGTTATCATCCAAAGTACAAAGAAGACAAATTGCTGGGATCACTGAATGTATTTTATGTATCTTACAAAACTATTAAAAAAAGTATATCCATTAAATACCAGCGAGAGAAATCTGACAGAAATGAGATGTAATAGTTATTACACTGAGTAAAACATAAGAGTTTTCTAAATATTCTCCACATTACTTAACTCAAATAGAACACCTATTTTTCATAGCATTCAAATAGGTTCACAGTATCTCATTATTTATTAAATACTTTATTAAGTCATTGTAGATTGGCATATTTATAAATCAAGAGAAGAACAATATTTTGAAAGAGGTATCACAGCATGGGAAGCCATCTCATTGTCTTTTGCAAATTTCCCAGTTTGAAAGCACATCGGTGCTTCCTTAGTGTCGTGTTAGACATTTGATTAAATAATTGCTTTCGAGATTTCTATTTCTAACTTTGTAATTCGAATACCCAGATTTATTGAAAGTAATGCAAAGCTAGAGGCCAACTCAAAAAAACCCCCAACCATAGTAATTGCTGTATTACAGGATATTTATTGGATAATCAAAAATTACAACAGCTATATTTTGGCGAGAGTCTTGCTACTGTCACTGTACATAAAATAACCATCTGAAGAACTGGTCTATCAGTTCAGGAGCCAGCACAGTGTTTGTACAGCAAATCTGACATCACAGGTTCAAAGAACCTGCCTAAAATGATGCTGTTCCTTGGTACTGTATTTTGGGGAAAGAAAATATAGTAAACAGCCTCAAATTAAAAGCAGTGAATTTTAGAAATACCCTTAATGAAGTGTTATGCTTTTTCAATGCAGTTCAGTTGCTAAGAGTAAGGAGAGATGGTTCAGCATTTCTATTGTGATCTCTGCAAGCCTTCTGCAATTGTCTTCCATACCACACTAGAAGACTAGTGGGAAAACACTTAATTTACAGCTATACTGAACAGCAACAACACCAAGCTACTTCAATTAAAAAAAAAAAAACCAAAAACAAAACAACAAACAGACACAAAAAAAAACCCAAAACCAAAACAAAACAAAAAAAACCCAAAAAACCCCCAAAAAACAACAACCACCAAACAAACTAATAAAACTAAACAAAACACAAAACCAGTAGTATGACATATGGTTGCTACTGCTACTAAGAACTTTAATGCTGCCTGAAAGAACTGAATCAAGACTGACTAGGTATGTAGTAGCACATTAACGAGGCATTTCCTGATTTTACACGTGACCTTATCCTTTCCTGTGACATGATTACTGTCTTATGTGCATAAAGGGAGATTTTCACCAAACATTGTATCTTTTAAAGTTTAGGGGTTTGGGGATTTTGTCACTTGAGAAGGATGAGTGTGGGACAGAAGAAATTACTACAGAAATAAGTCCCTCTTTCACAAATATTTTAGGTAAATGAATATTATTTTGAATTGCCAGAATTGAGTGTTCTCCATGAACCACTTAGGAAAAAGAAGGAATTAAAAATATACTGCAGCAATCCACTTCCTCGTAGACCTGTCTTACACACTAAGTGCAAGCCTCATGGCCACCTGACTCTTGCTCACCACCGCAGAGCTTGCGCGTATTGCATAGGCAGCTACAGTTTGAAGAATCTTTTCCTTTTTGAGGCCCCATGTGCCTGACAACTCACTCATCTGCCGCCCAAATGCATCAGACACACATGATCCCACAGCAGGGGAAAAGTTATTGTGTTTATTTCTAACTAAATTTTATCCTCAAAGACCAAAGCAGGGGATATACATAGTGCACAACAGCCCATCAAGCTCCATGTACCTGCTGTATCACACCTGCAGGATCTCACACCCTGGGGCAGAAAGGAGCAAAATACTTGACTAAATAGAGCTGTTAAGTGCATTTCACTTTGCTGGATCTGAACACCATAGTTTTCTAGAGGGGAAGTCTCAAGACCAGTCATTGTAAGACATATGGGATTCATATGATTGTACTGAAACTTTGAGCCACAAATGCAAAACAAAACCCTACGTAGCCAGTTGTCCTCTCTTCCTCCTGTTTTCTCCCTATTCCCTCAGTGTGCTTATGTATTTTTCCATAGGAGATAGCAAAGAATTAATAACTGTATGAATTCTGGCTTGTATACCTTCTAGGGATAGTTGTTTATCTGCCATGGCAATGCAAACTACTCGCATCGCTCCAGGTAAGACACAGATCTGTCTGTCTACATCATCTGTCCAATGCAAAGGGCAATTACTTTATACAGTGTGGGTTCAGACTGTAAACTGTTATTTTTGGGTGGGGATGAACAGAGGGAAGTTAGCAACAGCTAGCAACAAGAAGCATCTTTTTCATATATATAGAAAGATAACACTTTTTAAGAAACGTGTAAATTCTCTTCCTGTACAACACAGAAAAACAAATAAACAAGATATTATCACAAGGCAAACAGAACACCACATTATGTGCAAAATCCACCACGGTGTCAGCAGAAGCTTAGAAAGCAAAAACAAACGTTTAATTAATGTTTTGACAGTTCTTACTCTTTTTTTTTTTTCCTGGGGAGAAGATTTTTAAAGCTGTATCTCCTCAGACTGACAATTTTTTCCTCTATAATTCCCTTATTTTAGATGTTTTTATATAGCTTATTTCTTATAGATAAAGACTATGACTGACCAAATGAAAGCTGCCAACACACAGAACATAATTCAGTTTATTGGCGCTTTAAAAATTTCTGCAATATCATGCTTCTAAGGCACTTTTCATTCATTTTCACCTCGACTGAGAAGCTTCTTATCAGCTATGGATCTGACACAGGAAAACATCACGTCTCTCATTAAATCCAGCACAGCAAAATCTTGATTTGGCCACATGTCATAAGACCGTCTTTAAAAAAGCATACGCATTTCATAACATGCATATTTCTGAAGTGGCTTTGCCTCTTTGATTTTCTGTGCTTACCTTGGTTGACTTGTCAGCACTATGTTCTCGTTTTCCTACATGGTTCCCCATGGTGGATCACCAGAAGTTCAAATTCTGAAAATATAAAACCAAAAAAGCATTTTTGAAACTAATACATTTGTAATGAAATACAAATTAATTTTTCATCTGACACAGAACAAAGACAGAGTTCTCATACAACGAGCATTTTTACAGTCCAAGGTAAGAGCTATGAAAGATCTTAAGAGAAAAAAAAACAAACAAAAAAATGCTTATCTGGTCTATTTTGCAAATCTAAGCCATACCAGAACACTTTCTGTCTAAAAAGACACATTATCAAAGGAGGAAACTGAAGTGTTTATTGTGAAATGTTCATATAAAACAAGACTAGATTAGAAATTAGGTAGAGGCACTGTCTTTCTCTATTACGTTTCCAATTCCAAAACAGTGTAGTATGTATCAAATGTTCTGTAACTACAAACTTCCCTAAAAGATAAGTAAATTCTTTTGAATTCACATTTGCCATCATATGAACAGCAATTTCTGGGAAAAAAACACCACTCTAAACTGCTACCAATTTGCTGTGGAGGTGAAAATGGGTATGCTCTTCACAGCCCACACGTTCATGAGAAGCATATAAAAAAGGAATGCCAAACCTCTTTGGCTCATCCTGTTGTATCTCAGCTATAACAGACCTTATGTAGGTTAAACCACAACACTCAATTTTCAGCTTTTAGAGTACACTTGTGGTTACGCTACATATTTTTTCCTCATAGAGGCATGTGTTCTTGTAGGCTCTTAGGCACAGCACAGCTGCTGCCTTCAGCTGATTTAAATGCAGTGCTAGTAGCATTTAAAGTCCTGAAACTTAAAAATACTTGCAAAAGAAGTTTCAAGTGGACTTTTCCTTTCAGAATTATGAACTGAACTTTCAGTAACAAAGTTCAATTTCTGGCACTAACACTTCATTACTCTGCAATAAGCAGAGGTATATACCATAAAACCTTAGTATCAGAAATCATGGCACATCACTCTTGCTACCAGAAGGCTCTGCCTTCATTAAGCATAATCCCATGAAAAGCCTTGGGAGAGAAAGACAGCCAGACCTGATGGAAAATGCATCAAGTAAATCGATAGGCTACTAACCAGGTACACTCAGTAGAATACACAAATATAACCCCAGCCACATGCGCTGATTTGTGTACCAAAGGACTCTAAAGACTTTAATTTTCCATCACAGAAATATGTACTTTATCAAAAGCAATTTTGTCCTGTATCTCTACTGCAACATTTGGAGAGACCAGCAGATTCCTCTCCTCCCACCGATAAAGTTTCAACTTAGTGAGTCTGCAGTGCTGTCTTGGTTTGAGTGAAAACAGAACTAAGGTCTAAGGGGCCTTAACCCTAAACCGTGACAAGTGCTCATTTCACTACTCAGTGAATTCAGTTCACTCTAAAATCAACTAATTAAATAATATATCACTATCACTACACTCAATTAAATAATCCATTGCAAATATCCAATTTTAAGGTCTCACAAAGGAAAAACTTTTTAAAATCCAAACTCAGTAAATGTTCTCAAGGTAGAGTTATTGGCAAATCAGAAAGTTAGTTGTTTGTTTCGGTTTGGTTTCTTCCAAACAGCACTATCTATTGCAAAAAAGATTAAAAGAAAAAAACACCCTATCATCTCAAATTGTGAAATCATCACTACCAAGTCACATTTTTGTGAGATTATGAAAATTTTCAAGGAAACATAGAAATGAATTCATATACACTGGGTTTCAGAGCTGAACTACCTCAAACTGGCCTCTCCTCTACAAATTATAAGCAGCAGTTCACCTTTCATCACCTACTTCACAACTTAAGGAAAGCTGAGTGGAAAACAAAACAATAAATGTCTACAGTAGGATATAAAGGCATAATTTTCTGTGTGTTACTCTTCCAGTTATTTATGAAGATTAACTGTCAGACTTGACCTGTAATACACATACATTTAAGTGAACAGTTTATGCAGCCAATGTTAACACTTGCAAACTAGAACTCCTATCGGTGTCCTGCTGGTGCCTTTGGAGTAACGCTCCAGGAACAATCACCTGTAGCCATGAAACACTGAGTGTAGCTGAGTTCCAGTCCTGCAACGCCAAGCTAGAAGACACCAGATGCAAATGAGCTGTGGCGTGAAACTATGCCAGATAAATATTTAGAAAGATAATTTTTTGGCCAGTGAAAAGAAAAGCAATAAAATCTTCCATGCTGCCACACTGTAAAAACCTGAAAATAGGGCTGTTTTTCTGCAAAAAAGGCTGCACAAAGCAAACAAGCAAAATGAAACCCAGCCTACCAGAGAACTGTATGAAATGGCTGATCAATGCACTTCTGATTATCCCGTGCAGAATTCCTTCAGCAAGATGGTAAAAATCACACATTCAGGGGAATAAAAAAGGAAAAAAAAACAGGCTTGGAGAAATGGAAACGCACAACGCTATTTGAGGTTCAGGGGTGTGATTTGAGTACACCTACACCTGGGCCAAGCGTTATGTTTCTCTACAGGAACAGACTTAAAAGTTGAGAACTAATGGCACAGATTAAGCCTGTAAATCTGCACTTCTGTTTCCTTTATTGTTTTGAATGTCAGCGAGACTGCATGTGGCCTAAGTTCACATGATTGGCCCTTTCTGATTCTCACCTCATATTCACAAACTAGCACTAATACAACTAGATTTTACTTTGTTTTGAACACAGAAGTTTAAATTAGAGATAAGTTAGCTGTAGGTACCTGCTATAAATTCTTTACGTAAAGACAAAGCTACTTTTTAGCCAAAGGGACAAAAGCAACCAGCTGGGTAGAAACTGTATCCCCAAAGTTACAGAATTCATCACACTACCGTTAAAGGGAGACAACTCTAAGTGATCCTTAAGGGAAAAGGAAGGATTCAAAAAAATCTGACATGAACTAGGAAAGGAAATGTAAAGTGACAACTGTAGATATCTGATTAGGAAGCAAAAACTTACAGGCTTGGGTGCATGCATAAATTAGAATAATTCACAGCAACAAAAACACCTAATTTCTCCCTTCAGCCTCAAGCAGAAGCTTGTCTTTCTTGATTAAAAACTGAGCACATGGGCCATTTTCACTTCAGAATGCAAGCACCTCCTGAAGTGTTAAGACTTAAACACCGATTATTTTTTTTTTCTTATTGTCATGAGAAGACCACACTGCACCATTTCTACCTGAGCCAAAATGTATGCAATGAGTTGAGTCACTGACTTCAATGGGCTTACTCATCATGCAATCTTTGTGGGAACTTGCAGCCAGATATGCAAAATTCTGAGCTGGTAAGAGATTTGTATTTTCTTTTTAGTCACCTTCATGACACAGGTTACAAGACTAAGCAGCTCCGTATAAAGCAAAGAAGCAGCTTCTTTCACTTCTTAACAAATGTCAAGTCAACTGATCAACATTAATGTTTGCAGGGGGATCCATCCATGCCTCAGCAGTGATAAACAGTCACCAAACACTCATGAAGCACCGAAACAGTGCAAAACCAGAAGTACTGCAGAAATGCAGTAACCTTCTTTGTTGTGACTGACACTGGATTCAAACAATAAGCTGCCAAAAAAAGGCCCGAGCACAAGATGGAGCTTATGACCCCAATAGTATTTGCCTGAAACATTCCTGGAGAAACCCTGCAAGTTTTGTACATACTACGAGATGAAAGATTTTGAACATGAGCTCAAGTTGCACAATGAGGGAACACCATGTAGGTCTGCAGCAATCAGAGCACATCATCAGCAAGGCTGGGAGTTTCAGAAAAATAAAACCTTCCAAGAGGCTCAGGAAATAGCAGGTCATGCAAGCAAACTCAAAAGTTGACAACATCTCATCTACCTCACAACTCTCTTAGGTGAAGCAAGTGAATTACAGCAGGAAACCGTGAACCACCACTGCAGAGATGGCCAGTAAAGTCACCCAGCCACCTCCACACTACACCACAACCACATACCCAGCTGAATCAGCTCTGCTGCCAAGACCCAGGCACTTCCCAGTTGGTGACTGGTACAGAAATAACTCCAGCTATCCAGGCTGCTTTGAGTAATTCCAAAAACAGCCTAGGGATTTTTGCCTGGGGGAATAAAATAAAAGTGTCTCCTCCCATTAATTTACTGTCTTACAGAGTCAGTCTAACAGGTAACCTGATGGAAGCCCTGACCAAGCTGCTTTCCTGCTTTCTTCACCGTATTCCAACTATCAGCAACTAAAGAAATGCCATTGCCTTACCCAAGGAGAAAAAATTCTCCTTGCTGTCTGACAAACACAAAATGAAAATAAACCCTAAACAAATACAAAAAGGGATGGAAAAACTCAGTCCAACACATTACATACCTATTAAAAAAAATATAGGTTGGGATCACATAACTCATTTCTTTTCACATAAGCATCTGAATAAAAATAGGGTTTTAGAAACATGTATATCTCTTTTCTCCCCCCCCCCCCAGTCTGCCTTTTGAAATTATCAGTATTTAAAGAAAGGCTCTAATCATCTTCCCATACACACACACTGTCCTATAAAGAAGTTTTAATTATGATTTGGAATTTTCACTGAAAGGCAGAAAAATGCTTCTCTAAACTTTTTGAATACATGAAGAAGTGCAGTGGTATCACTTTCTACAGGTTACACTGTTTTAACTGCAGAGTAGTATTTTTTTATTCACTCATGGGAGCCTGAGAAAAGTTCACCCCTTGTCATTGTCAGACTCTAAAGAGTGTTCTTTCCCTATAAAAATCTTACAGCATGTTATAACATTTGTACATGCCAAAAACAAACGATAAACTTCAGTACAGGATCTGGTTTCCAGTAACAGCTCATCAATGGTAATTCAGGAGTTACAAAAGGCTGTAAGTTAATGCACCTGGAGCACCTTTATTGAACATTAATGGTTATTTCATATTAAAATACATAAAATACTAAATGTAAATCACAGGATGCTGCAAATGGATTGTTAAATATGATCCATGAAGAGTAATTTAGTTATGTAAAATAAGGGTTCAATCTTACCTCTTCCCACACAATTATGACTCAGCAGATCTACACTTCATAATAAAGGTATGCAAGTACTCACATATTTGCAAGTATCAGAACATAATTATTACCCTGTCTAGAATACGTACTCACCACAGACTGACGTTGTTGGGTAATAGTGCAGAGCTACAAAGCTAGATACGCTAGCAAGTGCTCCTAGCCTTACTCATGCATGGGAAGGGTAACCATAGAACATATAAATATTTGAGGAATTTACTTAAAACTTCCTGCTAAATTAATGACTATTCTTACCCAGGTATCGCATTTTACTACTGTACATCCAGATCTTATTATAAGAAAGAAAAAGTGTAATTACTTTTAAGAAATGCACAAGTTCTCTAATTTCAGTAGCCCTCTAAAGTAAGCTTTTAATTACAAACACAGCAAAATGACATGCAAAAGATTTTTTTTTTCCCTAGTGTCAGGTCCAGGTTACATAGCTTCCTGGGAAGCAAGGAAGCAAGATAACACATTGTCCAGCAGTGGCTGCCAACCAGACAGAAATCTTTGAGTGCTTTTTTTTTAGTCTCTCTCTCTGTGGTCTTCATCTTTGCAAAGAAGCCCTTCACTTCAGCCTTCTTTCAAAACAAATTGAGACACTGGACACACATCATCTGTTTCTTCAGAATTCCCTCATTGTGGTAACCTAGTATTCCAGTACACCAATAAATAAAACCTCTGGCAGGCACAGGCGAGCTACCTGCAGCTAATTCCATCAGCAACCACAGTCACACGCTTCAGACACAGATATGAGCAACCACATAACAAAAGTAACCTGCCTCACGGGCAAATTTCTTCCTAGGAATCCTGCCCTCTTAATTCAAACGTTCAGTAATTTCATAAAATATAACGCCTTACATCCCTTGCCAGTTTCATTGTTATTTAATGCAGATTTCGTTTCTCATTACCCACAAAAGTGTGCAATCCTTGCCGGATCAAACTTTATTTCACTTTCGACTTCCACAAAGATATTCCTCTGAGGAACACTTCCTGAAAGAAAAATACATTACTCCAGATACATTTTCTTCATGAATAATCAAACCCAAGATTTCCATGACAACCACAGTATTTAAATCAGAGAAGTCACCAGAAGTTTAGTTCCAACAGGTGTATCTTGTGTTCATATGTACAGTGCCTCACCTATCAGAGCCCTTCCAGACATCACAACAACTTCCATGTTTATACAGACATCTGTATGTGCCTTACCAAGGATCCTAGACCTAGAAAATCACCCCTCAAAGACAGGACCCATCAGTCTCATCCTGCCCATTAAGAAAAGAGACAATTTTAAAATAAATTTTTCAACAGGGAACATTTTGCTGTCATGGACAGCAAAATGCTCACCTAACATCACTTAGCACACGCCGATAGCTATACTCCCTTATATGAACACAAAACATCAATGATTAGAATCAAATGGCAGAGCTAAGTGCTTACTGTTTGTCTGCAAAACACTAAGATTAGTGTCAACTCTACGTCAATCCACCTCCAAGGTTGTAAAGAAATTTCCTTCATCACCTCCACTTTAAGAGGGCAGTGCATTTGACGGAAGAGCTCAGGTACCACACCAAAGACCTGGGGCAGGGTACAGAGTCCCCCAGCACGTCCAAGCACCCAACCACACCATTCAGTCTACCTGCTGCACTTCTGCCACAGCACCTACACCTCAGAGGCTTGATAAAACATGGATTTCCTTGTACATCCTCCATGCCTTCACTAAGATACTTGCTGTGCCTTTCAGCTATTCCCGGTCTAGGGCACAGACAGAACTGCATATATATCTAACATACACATCCCTTGAGCCTATACCAAGTAAGGAATGCTGCTTTCCTATGAAATGAAGACTGATTTGTCTATTTTTATCTCAGTCACCAACATCAATAGGTTCATTTAATTTCTCTACCTACAATTTCTCACACACAACACAACAAAACAGGCTGAGTTTGTTTAGTTTGTTTTTGGTGGTGGTGGTGGGTTTGGGGTTTTTTTTTGGGGGGGGGGGTGGTTTTTGTTTGTTGGTTTGTTTGTTGGGGGGTTTTTTTTGTGGGGTTTGGGGTTTTTTGTTTTTGTTTTGTTTTCTCAGATTTTTCAGGAGTTCATATACACAGCTTTGTAAAGGTGACGAGAGAAAAATTTTTTTTTTAAAAAAGAAGTAAATAGTATTAGGATTTTGTTGGTTATCCTGGTTTTTCTTCACTTTATTTTATGAAGAATTAGTTA